>CAUYOR010086978.1:0-53409 GCA_963573925.1 Callimico goeldii
CATGCCCAGCTGATTTTTTGTATCTTTAGTAGAGACGGGGTTTCACTATTTTGACCAGAATGGTCTCGATCTCATGACCTCGTGATCCACCCGCCTCGGCCTCCCAAAGTGCTGGGATTACAGGCTTGAGCCACCGCGCCCGGCCTGATGCATTTTTAAATGGGACTCAAGTAATTGGAAGCCTGTAAACCTTATAAACTTTTCCAGAAAGTACCAATACACAGAAAATTAAGCAGTAAACACTTATTTTTTGTTCTGTTGATGTTGGAAAAATAGTTAATTTTGTGTATTCATTAGGGATGTAAATGATAAATTTAATAGTCAAAAAATGTGCAGAACGCACAAACTATGGTAATCCACTTAACTTCACATTTGAACAGTCAGTGCAGATATTTGCCATGCAGTTGGTATAAATCATAAATACAAGTCACCGTCTGATCAGGCAAATTTGACCAGTTATCATCAAATCCTATTTGAAAATTTTATTTTGTATTTCATTTCATGTCTCAGAAAGAGTCCTGAAAGCCATTATTTGTCCTTGTGAAAAGAAAGAATACCTCTGGACCCTAGTTTATGGTTTTTTCAATCAAAGAGAAGAAATTTCAGAATGATCACTTCTAATTCTAAAATACTAAAGCTCTGTAATTAGAATCAAATTTGTATCTATTAACCACCTACTAAGTGTTAAATTACATGATCTTATTTAAGCTAGAAACAGGAAATGGGTGTGTGTGGCACTTATAGCTAGATAGATCATATTTCATTATTTTTATAAATTGAATTATATTTGTCTTAAACACCATTCACTGGTTGGTAGGTCATCCGGTTTAATCATTGGCAATCAGAGCAACTTCCTCTGTTTTCCCATAGCATTTTACAAGATATATGACACTTACACAGTGCAAAGATTAAGAAAAAGTCTCTGGTTTTCACTACAATTTATTTACCAAGTGTTTGTACCTTATTCTATTGGAAGATTTCTCCAATGCATTAACCCATTCTAGTTAAAGCTAGACCCAGTGCACACAGGACCTATGGTTCAGTCTCAAAGAGCCATACAGCCATCCCCAGATGATGTTTTGTCTCCTTCAGATGTTGATACCAGTGAAACGTGACTACCCCATAAAAATTGCACCACTTTTCTTTCTAGTTTGAGGGAATGTGAATTTTTCCTGCCAAGATTAAGACATTCTCTTCTCCCCTGTCTTTGCCAGCTTTCATCCTCATCCATCTTCATCATATCTGACCTGATGCATTTGCAAGCCCTATTTTTTAAATTCTAAGATTCCTACCATATACACACAAACCATCCTAACTTAAAATAAATAACAAGAAAAGAGCAAATAATTTAGAATATAGAAACCGATGAAAGCCGTTTTCTAAAAGAGGAGGAGGGAAGAAAGATGCATTATAATGCTTTTGCTATTGAATCTATAACAGCAGAAAGAAGATACGGAAATTCATGTCTTAACACTTTAAATTATTTTGTAAAATAATGCAGTTTACACTCTGGAAGGATCCCCATGGCAACCTTATCTCGATGCTATTGTTTTCATTTTAAGTTTTAATTTCTAGACAACCACAGTTCTATTAGCTATTTATGCATGTTGACTCAAAATATTAAATACTTAGAGAAATAATAATATTTAACCCTGGTTTTGTGCCAGAAATGTGGCTGAATAGTTTATAAAATACTATTCTAACTAATGCAGTGTTACATTTTCATATCAAACCTAATACATTTCTTCAAGCATGCCTCCATGATTTTAAAAAGATCATGTGACTTAAGTTTTGTTCCACCTTTTAAAATGAAAACAGTATTTTATGGACATTTTTCAGTATCACTGCACACACATTCACTTCATTTATCTTAAGACTGTGTAGTATTTCACAGTATAGTTGTCACTTCATCTGCTTACAGATATTTAAATTAGTTCAGTATTTTACTTTTACAAATAGTATAGCAATAGAGATAGTTTTACATACATGGCTGTAAATTTCCCTTAGTGTCTCAGTAGGATTGATTTCTAATCATGAAATAAATAGATAAAAGAGTAGATGCATCTTAAAATTTATCAGGCACATGCTAAATGTTGTCCTAAAATCTTGTTTCAGTTATACAACCAGCAACAGTACATGAGAATTATTCTTCTCTTCTACACTTTTCATCTTTTTACATTTTTAAATTTAGCATGTGAAAGGTGGTAGATTTGTTTTTATCTAATCAGTAATGAAGTTGAGTATTCTTAATGTGTTTATTATGTATCTCTATTCTTCATTTTTTCAGATAATTTGCTGGATTTTATTGATATGCCTTATATTATTCTCTGTACTTGGTGAAAGTAATAACATTTATCCATTTTAAAGAGGAATAAATTGAGATCTAAGGAAATTAAGTAACTTGTCCAAATGTCATATACACAATTTTTGTCTAATCTCTTTGCTTGACTTAGAAGCTATACTACTAACAACCACAATAAATTATTTTCATAGCATCCTCTCTAGTATTTACAAGAATCTCATAACAATCTGTTTCCTGTAAATTCTGTTCAAACAGAAATCATATCAAAACAGGAGAAATTTGTAGAATATAAATAGATATTTTCATTACAAATAATTATATAGAAAAGTGAACTAACAGAGAGTATTCCTTTTTTCATTAAATTAACTAAAATGTTAATGATCAAAACTCAGTGAATAATTTTCAAAGTAAATGTATTTACCCATAAATGTTCTATTTTTTCTCCTTTGACCTATTATATAGTTGCCATGGAAATGAGATTCTGTTTCTTTGGTATGTTACATATGTTGGCAAAAAAGTCTTTTTTTTCTTAGATGTTCATCAGTTGTATATTTTTTTAAAAAATGTACATTTTATTTGTATAAATCTGAAAATACATCAAACTGAAGAAGAGACATGCTCATTATAATTTTCCATATTAAACTGAATACAAAATATGTTGACCGGGAATAAGATAGTTATTTTTTTTTTACCCTGTCAAAGAAATGAGTTGACTGATAAGAATTGATGATTATCTTCCAGTTTAGTGTGTATTTCCTTTCATCCTCTAGGTTTTATGAAGCAATATCTAATTTAAAGTTTTATATCTTTCTTCTGTTCCCATATACAGCAGATGGCCCAGGCAACTACCTCCTACTATCTAATTCCTTAGTGACATTTATTATTCATCAGAAAGGAAGTTAGAAAACATTATCTTTCGTTTTAATTCCTGGCTTGCTTAATCAAATAGATTAAAGAAAATATCCTGTAGTTAGCAAAAGAATTATACGTAACAAATAAAAGCATTAGAAACTAAACCCAATGGCCACCCATTGAGGATACTTGACTGTTGTTCCATCAGATAGATAATCTGTGGGAAAACGTAGCTAATACAAAAAAAAATGATAACAGCCTTTGTCATAAGGCTCAATTTCCAGAGCTATTTAAACTTGTACCAAAGAAGTCTGGCCTAGGATGCAGAAATTAACCTTTTACCCATCTCTTCTGGCTACCAAACTCTCTGCGTATCTAACTAGTGACCCATTTGCATTTTGAATCTCAATGTTATTATAATATGTGTTTTTTAGAGTTAGTGTCAGAGAACAAGGCAATCTATGTTTTGTGAGTTGGGAAAAATGCAAAGAGGAAGAGATTTGATGAATGTATTATTGCAGACTTTGTCTGATGTAAAAGGTAAAAATCCAATTCATTTTGATTTAAACAATGAGGGGTTTGTTGGAATCTATAATTGCAAAGACAAAAAGTGGTTCTGGCTTCTGAGACAGCTGAATTTAGTAACTCAGACATCATCAGTGCTCACTCATTTTTCTATCACTTGATCCTCATTTCCTGAGTGTCTCTATTTTCAGGCAGCTTTCTTCTCAAGATAACATGAGAATGACAGCAATGTGGAGTCTATATTCTATTTTTTAAACTCCAAAAGATTGGAAGCATTTTTCTACCTATGCCAAAAAAATAGCCATAATTGTCTTAGACTAGATTAACTTTTGCCATGTGGTCTTCTCTGGATCAATAACTGAGATGAAGAGAAGAGAGTTACCTGATTAGCTTAGAGCCAACTCACACACTCATTTCTGAAACTAGAGACAGAGAGAGTTACCACTTCCCCAAGCCCATTTGCTAGAAGATAGAGGTTATCCCAAGGAAGGGAGTTATGCTTCAAGAGAAAGGTGAAAGTCCCAAATGAAACCATTGTCCCTGCTATCTAGTGAGCAATTGTCATGAAGGGAAAAGAAGCTTTGTGTTACGGAGAAAAAAACTGGGATATTTGTCTATAGGAAAGATGGTAAACCGTATTAGTTTTGAGACTTGTACCTTCTTTGTTTTTAGATAAAGATCTTCCCAAATTGTGACTGAGATCAGAAGACAGGATATTTGGGCAATATAAGTGAAAGAGGAAATGAGAGACACCACAAAGTTCACATGGGGATCATTAAATACATACATAGACTATTGACATAAACAGTGGCTATTCATTTACTACTCCCAGAATTACTGCAAGGACTAGAATCTGAAAAAAATATCAACGTTGACTACTTTCTCCAATTTTTTTTTTGTCTATTACCTTTTCTCTATGGAATTTTAGTCATTATAAAATAATTACAACATCCATCAATTTTAGAAAGATACAGCATGGCACAGTGGAAAAAGTAACAAAATTAAGAGCCAGAGAATGTAAAACCCTTCCTCTGTAACTCTTAGATTTTGGTCAAGGCCTGTAGTTTTTCTACTCTGCAAGAGAAAGATTACTAAGTACTCTTTTACCACACCAATGTAGGGAAGACTTTGTAATACAACCTGTCAAACTTTAAAAAATGGCTGTGCATAAACTTTTATTTAGATGAGTTCTTAATAAGAAGAGTTGTTTTATCATTCATCAAGAGAGATGTAAAATGAGGCAACAACTTTATGAATACCAGAATTTTTATTGACTGCATGCTTTTAAAACAGCTGACTGGGTCTTGTTAGTACAATCTTTAGCCAAAAAACAGAGAGGACATGATTAAAGGCTCTCTCCACCAGCCACCTGATCTTCAACAGTGCAGTCCAATAGCCAGTTGATCAATTTTGGCATTATTTTATCATTTAAGTGATTTTAAATCCCATTGTTTTCTCTCAACGCGAGAAAGAACACCAATAAAAGAAACTTCTTGTCTGTTACAAAACCCAGATACCATGCTGAAAAAGATACCTTGTGCAGAAACAATTAAATACTCTAGATTATAAAATGGAGAGCAGTGAAAAGGTATATTTTATAAGATAATGCAATCAAATCAATGAAATATTTTTGAAACCAGTACTTTTTATTTTTAAAAAATGTTTTATTTATGGTTCTATTAACACAGTTTATCTTCTTACGTATCTTTATTTCTTATTTTGGCTAAGATAGTAAGAAATGTCTCAGTGATATTGAACCATTTACCATGATTTTTCAAACCATTACAGAGGTTTTATCTGTGACTTAACTTTCAAAAAAAATTTTGAAGAAAAAGAATAATCTATATAAAATGTTAGGAACGAAGCAGAGCTTTCATGCAAATACACTTTCCAAATGTTATAACAGCATTCATTTACAAAGACTTTACATCTTGTAATGAATCAGTCTTAATCTCTTTATGGAAGCACTGCACTCAAGAAATCCTGCTTTGGTGATGTGATATTGCAATTGCCAGTGATATTGGGCAAAACAATTTGATTCCCTCTAAAAGTCACTTTTAAATTCAAGTTTCTATATCTTTAGTTCTCTACCTACCTAATTACTTCAAACTAATAATTTTTTCATTCAACAAATATTTATTCTTTTTTTAATTATACTATAATTTCTGGGATACATGTACAGAACATACAGATTTGTTACATAGGTATACATGTGCCATGGCAGTTGGCCGCATCCATCAACCCATCATCTACATTAGGTATTTCTCCAAATGTTCTCCCTCCCCTTGCCCCCCACCCCCGAAAGACCCTGGTATGTGATGTTTCCTTCCGTGTCCATGTGTTCTCATTGTTCAACTCCCACTTTGATGTGAGAACATGCAGTGTTTGGTTTTCTGTTCCTGTGTTAGTTTGCTGAGAATGATGGTTTCTAGCTGCATCCGTGTCCCTGCAATGGACATGAACTCATTATTTTTTATGGCTGCATAGTATTCCATGGTGTGTATATGTCACATTTTCTTTAACAAGTCTATCATTGTTGGGCATTTGGGTTGGTTCCAAGTCTTTGCTATTGTAAATGGTGCTGCAATAAACATAGGTGCAAATGTGTCTTTATAGCAGAATGATTTATAATCCTTTCAGTGTATACCCAATAATGGGATTGCTGGGACAAAAGGTATTTCTGGTTCTAGGTCCTTGAGGAATCACCACACTGTCTTCCACAATGGTTGAGCTAATTTACACTCCCACCAACAGTGAAAAGTGTTCCTGTTTTCCACATCCTTTCCAGCATCTGTTTCCTGACTTTTTAATGATCGTCATTCTAACTGGCGTGAGATGGTATCTCAATATGGTTTTGATTTACATTTCTCTAATTACCAGTGATGAAAAGCTTTTTTTTATATGTTTGTTGGCAGCATAACTGTCTTCTTTTGAGAAGTGTCTGTTCATATCCTTTACCTACTTTTTGATGGGTTGTTTTTTTCTTGAAAATTTGTTTAAGTTCCTTGTAGATTCTGCATATTAGCCCTTCGTCAGATGGATAGATTGCAACATTTTTCTCCCATTCTGTAGGTTGCCTGTTCACTCTGATGCTAGTGCTGTGCAGAAGCTCTTTAGTTTAACTAGATCCCATTTGTCAATTTTGGCTTTTGTTACAATTGCTTTTGGTGTTTTAGTCATGAAGTCTTTGCCCATGCCCGAACATACCTGATCTTGTCTGATCTCCGAAGCTAAGCAAGGTTGGACTGGTTAGTACTTGGATGGGAAATCAATTTTATGTTATAATTTGCATGCAATAAAATTCACAATATATTGCATTTGGACAGAGACATTCCATAGAGTAACCACCACTATAATCATGGTATTATCAATGAAAAAAGTTATCCTATGCCATTCTGAAGCCATTATTCTCCCCTTAACTCTGTTCTGTGGCTAACAATAATTTACAATATGATTTCTGCCACTATTATTTTGACATTACTAGAAACTTACATAAATGAAAACATTTGATTTGTTAACTTTTTGCTTGACTTTTAAAGTGGCTAAGTTGCTTCACAGGCTCACCTTCAGTTGACATAGTTAATCTTTAGTATTAAAATTATATAATGGCTAATACTAAAGATTAACTATCCTGTATATTTAATATATTCTCTGTAGTTAATCTTTAGTATTAGCAATTTTGGTTTTGTGACTAAATTATGATAAAACTGATACTTTATTTGGTGCAGCATATATTTAAAACCCTTGGTCATTTTTTATTGAGTTGTCCTTTTTATGAAGTCATAAGAGTTCTTTATTTATTATAGAAATATGTGTTTAATCAGAAATATACTTTAAAAATACATTCTCTTAGTCTGCAGCTTCCCATTTTATTTTATTTTTTTATCCATGTATTTCAAAGAACAAAATATATTAACTTTGATGAAGTCCAATGTAACAAATATTTTTTAAAGTTTTCAGTGCTCTTGTGACTTATTTAAGAAATTTTACCCAACTCAAGTTCACAAATATTTTCTTCTTAAAACATAACTTAATACTTGCGAAGGTTTATAGTATTAGCCCTTACAAAAGACCATTACTTGTGATCACTGATTTTCTGTATTGCTTTTTTATTTTGTACATTTTTTATTTGTATTTTTATCTTTATTTTTTCCTTACTTGTTTCCTTCTTTCCTTGTTTCCTTTCTTCTTACTTGTTTTCATTTACTCTTATTTCTGTACTTTCTTAATATAAAAAATTAAAAATTTCAGTTTTTTAAGTATTAACTTTTAATGAATGAAATATCCCTTTATGTACTATTTTAGTGTTGTTAGACAAAAACACACATATGTATGTTTTCAATTCCATTTAGTTCAAAATTTACTTTTTTTCCAATTATCTTTGGGATTTCTTCTTTAATTCACATGCTAGCAAGATGTTGTTAAATTACAAATATTGGATAATTTTTCAGGTATCTTTCTTGTGTTGATTTTTAATGATTCCATTTTTGTCAGGAACATAGCTTACATGATTCATACCTTTAAATATATTCGGACTTGTGTTATGGCCTTAATTTGGTCTATTTCATTGAATGTTTCATGTTCACTTCAGAAAAATACATATTCTGTTGTCACTGAGTGGAGTGTATTATAAATGTTAATTAGATCGAATTATTTAATAGTTTTGTTCAAGTCTTTGATGTCTTCCTGGATTTTCTAATTGTTCTGTCAATTATTATACCTATAGATTCTGTATATTTCTCCTTTTTTTTCTTTCAAATTCTATCATGTTGCTTGAAGCAAGCACATTTAGAATTGTTAGATCCTCTTAGTGAAGTGACCCATTTATCATTGTGTGTCTTCCTCTTTATCATTGGACACATTCTTTGTTCTAAGCTTCATATCGATCATTTCTTTTCTGCTTACAGGTAATCTTTTTATGCTTCTTTACATGTCTGATATTTTTTATTGGATACTGTAATAAAAAATTTTAAGTTGTTGGTTTTGAGATATTTCTGTATTCCTTTAATAGTGTTTCATTTTGTTTTAGTGTACAGTTCAGTTTCTTTTAAGTAGTTTAATTTTTTTCAAAGCTTTCAGACTGGTCCAGGACAGCATTTGTTCTAGAGTTAAGTTAGTTTTGCCTATGGCAATACTCTTCTAATAATTATACCTAATAACTTATTTATTACTTCTTCTTTCTATGCCAGCTGATGGAGACAGCTCTTTTGAGCTCTCATTGTGAATACCAGAATTCATTCTGTTTGCTGTTTTTAGGTGGTACTCTCCCTGGTCTCAGATAGTTTCATTTCATATATGCACTGGTCAATATTGGTCAAGTTGTTGAGGAGGCACTTTCATAACTCTTTGGAGACCTCTCTTACTTTCTCTTTCTCTTTCTCTCTGTCTCTCTCTCTCTCCATCTTTTCATATCACTCTCTTCTGCAATACTCTGTCCTACAAATTCCAGCTTCCTTGGCTTCCCAAATTTTGATTTCTATTTCCTTTTCTCAGAAACATCACTGGCTCTGCTTGTCTCTATCTCTACTTTGTAGTCTGAAAACTTCATCCAGGCAGGAAGCTCATGCAAATATAGAAACACAGGGTTTAATTTGCTGTTTCCCATCTCTGAGATCATAGTCTTATGCTTACAGTTTTCCAAGTCTGAAAATGGTTGAGCTATTTTGTCCAAATATTCAGTTGTTCAAAGCATAAATTTACTCCTTATACTCTGTCATGGTTACATGGATTATACCTTTAAGCTAATTGAATTAGGATGGAATATTTAATATAGAAGCAATATATAAATTTCAGTGGCTTATATCGTAAGTTTATTTCACCTTATAAATGAAAGTAGGTATATGGGGTTGGGTGGTTCTCTCGGTCAGTTGGGCCTTGAGCAGTCTCGCAGGACGTGGGGTCCTTTCATATTTCTAAGCCAGCATGCTCTAAGATTTCCTAGTTTTCTTCTGAGTGATCTGCATTTAGTTGGCATGCAAGTGAAAGAAAAAAGAAACTGGTAATGTTGATGGGTTATGCTTAGAAGTGCCTTATTTCACTACCGCCAGCATTCCTTTGACCTGAATTCAGTCATGTAGTCCTGCCAAACTGTGAGAGGCCTGGACTGTAACCTAGCTATGTGTCTAGGGCAGCGTGGTCAATAGGAAAAAACAAGGTGAACTACACATGTAATTGTACATTTTCTAGTAACCACATTAGAATGAGAACATATAGAAATACAATTATCTTTAATAATATCTTATTTAGACCAATATATTTGGTTTTTTAAAATCATTTCAGCATCTATTCATTATAAAAGATTATTGATAACACATTTTACATTTTATATACCAAGCTTCAAAACCTGGTATCTATTTTATATATTTTAAGTATATTTCAATTCTAATATTAAACTCTAGTTAGAAATGCTTAATTACTATTCATATCTCATACAGTTGGTACTTAGAATGTAGATTTACATACTCAACTTCTTCCAAACATACCTAAAATTTTACAGTGACCAAACTGAGTATCTTTCTTTCTTGACATTTAGAGTTAAATAAATAAATGTAGTCATCTCAGCTACATTTTAAGTGTCTATAACCACATGTGGCTGGTGGATACTATGTTTTGTTTTTTTTTTTTGAGATGGAGTTTCGCTCTTGTTACCCAGGCTGGAGTGCAATGGCACGATCTCGGCTCACCACAACCTCCTCCTCCTGGGTTCAGGCAATTCTCCTGCCTCAGCCTCCTGAGTAGCTGGGATTACAGGCACGCGCCACCATGCCCAGCTAAGTTTTTGTATTTTTAGTAAAGATGGGTTTTCACCATGTTGACCAGGATGGTCTCGATCTCTTGACCTCGTGATCCATCCGCCTCGGCCTCCCAAAGTGCTGGGATTACAGATTTGAGCCACCACGCCCGGCCTATTTTTAAGCATAGTTTACAAACTGTGGCTTACTGGCCAAATCCAGCCTACAGTCTGTTTTTGTATGGTGTGAGGGCTAAGAATAAATTGCACTCTCTCTAAATATTTCAAATAAATCAATATAAGAATAATCCTTTGTGACATGGGAACAGCATATGAAAATCAAATTTCACTGTCGATTAAAAGTGTTTTATTGGAATATATCCACACCTATACTTTTACATATTGCCTACAGCTACTTTTACATTGTCATGGTAGAGTATTTGTAAGACAATTTACAAATACTTTAAAATACTTACCTCTGTATTTAGCCAATGAACCTAAAATACTTACGTTTTGGCTCTTTACAGAAAATGTTCACCAACCATTGGTCTAAAAAAAACGTCATTTTTATGAACAAATTGACATCTCACCCATCTTTACAGTCATAAACTACATCATGACTCATGGAGTCCTTAAGGATGTAATGTGATGATTTTTAAAATGAATGACAAATTCTATTTAACACACAATGAATGTTAATGTTAAAGATGTAAATTAGAAATCATTTTAAGGAAAGGAGTGATGCATGTCAACGAGAAGTGGGTTAAAGATAATTTAAATAAAAAACACTGAATTACTGAAAAATGAAAGTGAGATTCTTATAAGTCTTACACCAAACCCTTATAATCATGGAGTGTCAGTGTCACAAGAGGAGTGACTCATCATCAAGGACAGCTGCAGTTGTTTTATTGTAGCCAACAAAATTATCTCTGAGTTTCGCAGTAGATGTCCTTCCTTTTCCTGATAAGGTCTTCTTACCTTGAAATTCCTTTCCTCCTGCCCACAGCACACACATTTAAGCCATCTGTTCCTCATTTTTTCCAATTATCACCTTAACATCATCTTCATAAATCTTTTTGACTTCCTCCCAACTCCAGCTAATTCATTCTTGCCCTTGATAACCACTCCCAAATTCATGTTTGTTTGTTGGGCTTTGTCCCTTTTCTAGCCACTTGATATTCCACGGTGGTTTACATAGGCTCTCATATGCTTGAAGCTGCTTAATTTAGAGGCCTCTGGAGCTAGGCTCTGATATGTCTTCCACATCTGAGTTGTACTTCCACATAGCTATATCCCCAAAACAGCTTGCTATCCTGAACATACATTTTATAGTCCTGCTTTTGAAATGTGAATGTAATTCAGAAAGAGAAAAAAAAATAGAACAGATGGTACAGTTCTACTATGCTTCAAGGAACAAAATGAAAATGTCCAGAATTTGGAAATGCTGTCTAGTGTGGTAGATTGACTACTGGCATCTCACTCCCATCCTCACCCCTCCTATATTATCATGATATCACAGTGGCTTGAACCTTTAAAGCTGTATTTTCTCATTTTTCTGGCTCATTGGGTAAAGCTCTAGGTCTGCTGTAAGAGGTACTCATGTGAGATTTAGAACGTGGCAAGAAAGGAGTAGTCATTGACATTCTCCTTACCAGGAACTAGGTAGGAGAAATGTGGGCAGAGGGCAGAGGTACAGTTTTCAACAGGTTCTGAGTAAACCTCTTCAAATCACCTGCTTCATTGTTGACAGCAACTGAGATTATTGGCAACATCTGCACTCAAATTCCTTGTGTCCTGATTTTTTCTGGACGTTAATAACTTCTCACTGACTATTGCTCCCATAGCATTTTCCATGGGTTTTCAAGTGACTATTTTTGCTTTAGATTACTTCCTGTTAAAAATACTGGAGTGGTTTCTTTTCTCCTGCCCAAACTTTCACTGGTATGTTTTACCAGCATCAATTTTCTAGGTGAATGGGATTATATAGAGAATAGATGCAAATTGATGACATTCATGCTATTCATTCACTTACTGTATGTTATTAAATAGATATGTATTAACTAAGCTATACCACATTCCAGAGGTGACTAGTCATGTTCTGCTCTCAAGGCACACAGAGTCTAAGTGAAAAAATTAATACAAAACATATTAGTACAAGTTAGAATGGATTCAGTTCTATAAGAGAAAAAAGAGTGCCATAAATGTCCATAATGAAGTAGGATTTGATTCTTCATTCTGATATTTTACATTTTTAGAATCTGTTTTTTCAATCAGAACATTGACCATACTTTTATATTTTCTGCTGATGAATTTGCCCTACATGGTATTTCTATACCCATTCAAGTCATTAGATGAATTTATAATTAAATATTTAGTATTTGCATGTGTGTGTGTGTATGTGTGTGTGTGTGTCTGTGTGAGTGTCCATGTCTGGAGAATGAGAGGAAGAAAGAGAAAAAGAGAGAGGGGCCAAGAGAAAAGCATTATCATTGATCTTGCAGAAATCACTTAGGTTGCCATTGACCCAATATTACATCCTGTAGTCTAATGAACCTCAAGGAAATTGTGTTTAGCACTTGGGACCAGATACTTTTGTGAAGGACCATCCAATGCTCTGCAAAACAATGTGGCATTTCTGGCCTCTACCTACCAAATGCCTATGGTACCCTTATATCATTGTAACAATTCAAATACTAACATATTATATTATGTCTCCAGATGTCTCTTAAATACCATCTTTGTGGTGCTCTCTCAGAAGGAAACAATGTTAGCATGAAATAAATTTATGTGGTGTAACTTATCCACAATAATCATTGTCCGACTCTTGATTAGAAATTGTCTTCTAATGCTTATAATTCAATAAATTGCATTTAAATACTAATTAAAACAAGATTTCATTTTTGCCTATGCAATTAGGAAACGTTCATAGATTTTAATTTTTGATGATACTGAGAATACAAGAAAATATGAAGTTTCATATGTTCAGTATGGAAGGGTAAATTACTCCAAAATTTCTAGATTACAAAACCTATGTGCATCAGCAGTCTTAAAATATATATTTATTTTTGATAAATTAAGTCCATTTCAGGAAACTCTCATGTCCTTATTATCTGTAACATAAACGAATGTAAGATCAAAGAGGTTCATTCCATTGTAACACGTAATTTAGAACAATGTAGTGGTCTAACAACATAGGCATTTAAGCTTATTTCTAATAAATAAATTTGGAACTTCATATTATGTAATAGTATGCACCCACTACAAATGTACTTTATAAAATAATATTATCATAGGCAATATTAAATAAAAATATTAAGCTAGAAAATTACATTTTAAAATATCACCTCAACTATGAATAAAGGTATACGTAAGAACATTGCTTTATAAAAACACATTAAAATATTTGACAATCCTTTCTACCCATCCTACTTGGTGAAGGGGATAGAGAGATTGGGGTGTTGCAAGTGTTTGACACATTTACTAGATTATGTGCATAAATACAAATGCAAAATCTCAATACGTTACAACAAATATTCGCTCACATTAAGTAAAGCTTGAGTTTTGTATCTCAAAGCATTCCAAAGACCCCATGATTTCACCGGTCTTGGCTGGTCTTCCTTGAGCTTGGCTTGAGTGTGCAGATTGGGTTTAGATGTCCTCTGAAAGAACACTTTCTTCTTAAGTTTCCTGTGGTGGAGGGCAAGAACACAAGAGGGCAACATGTTTCCAATGATGCATTCCAACATGCATTTCAACGATGCAAGAAGATTGACAAAACGAAAACGTGCACTGCTCATAAAAGCATTTGCTTGATCATTATGCTCAAACCAGTCATATTTCTGTGGCCAAAACAAATCCATACGAAGTCTAAAGTCAGTGGTTTGAAAAAAATCTACTCCACAGAAGTAATGATGGCAAAGGAGAGAAGTGGACAAACAGTTCGTAACAAATCTGAATAAATCTCATTGTGAGGTAGAGGTTTCCTTGTTTTTATTTATTTATTTATTGCTTCCCATTTTAATATATTTTTCATGTTTGTGTTTTATATTTTTTAATTTTAATTTTTTGATTTTTTAAGGCTTTAATTTCAGAGGTACAAATGCAGATTTGTTATCTAAGTAAACTTGTGTCGTGGGGGTTTGTCATACAGATTATCTCAACACCTGTGTATCAAGCCTAACACCCACTAGTTACTTTTCCTGAAACTCTCCCTCCTCCCACCGTCTACCCCCTGACGGGCCCCAGTGTGTGTTGTTCCCTTCTATGTGTCCTCATGATTTAGCTCTCACTTGTAAGTGAGAACATGTGGTATTTGTTCTTCTGTTCCTGTGTTAGCTTGCTGACTGTGTTAGCTTGCCAAAGATAATGGCATCCAGTGCCACCCAATAATATCACAGTATTTTACTTTTAAACACAAATTTTTAAATTCAAATACAAGACATTTAAAAGATCTATTATCATTTCTGCCAAACTTTGGGAATGGAATTCTCATCTTATATTGTGCAATCCATCTTCAATTTCTTTTTGAAAAAATATCACTATTCTTTTCCCTTCTGTTTTTTGTACTGTTTTTCCTTTTCATATTTTATAAGTACTGTACTTTCATTGGTTCAGTGATATTCCTTTAAATTACTTCAGAACTCTGAGATAAAATTTATTTGTTGTAGGAGTTCCAAGTGTAATGTGAGTAGTTACGTATTCCTTTACTGTTCATTTGCTCTTGTATGAATAATAAATAAAAGCAAGGTCATCTGTTAACCATGAGACAAGGAAAGTAAAGAACCAAGAGCTCAGAGTGTGGGAGGTTTTAAATAGAATTGATATAAGAAAAAGGAGGATTTAGTAAGAGATAGATGAAAAGATCACTGAGAGATAATGAAGGTTCAATTTATATTTGTTGTGATGACAGTGTTGTTCATTTCTGTAGATTCCCATTAGGGTACACCGTTCTTTAAATTTACTTTGCATTTGGGGATTTCAGCTGAAAGCATCAACCAGTGACCCTTTTATTGTGAATTCATTATTTGGTCATTTTATTTTATTTTTTGATATTTCTTTTATTTCCCTCCTCAACATTCAAGTTTTGGGTTACATGTGCAGAATGTGCAGGTTTGTCACATAGGTAAACGAGTGTGATGGTGGTTTGCTTCACCAATCATCCTATCACCTAGGGATTAAGCCCAGCATCCATGAGCTATTTTTCCTGATGTTCTCCCTCCCTGCAAGCCCCCACTGGCAGGGTTAATGAATCTTTCTTTCATAAAATAAAAACCATCATTTGGTTGTTTTATTTGGTTGAAGGAAAGATTCCTTTAACCCTTGGCCTAGTACTACTTTCTATTTTTTAATATAATTATAATTTTAATAATATTTCTACTTCCTTTTTGATAAGTCATAACCTTTTGGTCATGTAAACACAATTTCAGATTCTAGATCTATCAATACCAGGGTGGTTGTGATATTTAAGTTACTAGTAATCAGGCAGTAGACCTTAAATATCATCAACAGCACAATTATTAGAAATTAGATATAGAAAACTGAGATACATAATAAGGAAAAGCAGTAAATTTGTGGTATCCAAGAAAGAAGATGATCTTGCTGGCAAGAATGATGTATAAATCAATCAATCGATCAATAATAAATACATGTGATTTTTGGGGATTTTAAATACGGTCAGACAAATTCAATAGTAATTTGAGATTGTAAATGTGTGACTTAAAACTGTTGGGAACATTCAAACGCACCACTGAAGGCAAAATGAAAGAGTAGTATACCAAACGGTGATTTGAATTTGAAAGTGGCAAACTCACGATTTATGTTGGAGAAAGACTGTGAATGAAAATGTATGGTTACTGGATGAACTAAAGAAGGCCATTCCAAAGAGCCACATGGTGAACAAGTGCATGCAAAGTGTCCAAAGAAAAAACATGTCTTTCAGTTGCCTTAGAGTGGTGCCTTCTCATCTTGGCCATGCTCACCACTTCTCTTTGCTTTGTTTCTGCACTCTCCAGGCAACATTCCAATTAGTAATCCAGATTTCCCTGAACTGCAAGCTTGGGTGAGAATTCCCTAGATGAAAGATAGAATGATTTAGGTCAATTAGAAGGAATGTCCCCTTTGAAATGAATTTACCAATGGTTTGCTTTATATGGTTATTTCTCTTAGGTGTTTAATTATTGTGAGTCAGCCAACCCAATTTTGAGAACAATGAAGCACTGACAAGAACGTTTGAGGCACCAAGATAATGACATCCTATGAGATTTCTTTTGGAAAAATTAATATGCCTTCAATTGTTACATCTTACTGCCATCTTCTGTCTCCCTACAAAATCATAGTCATCTCCTACTTCCCTACAATAAGCAAATTATGAATAGTCTCTATAACCCTAGACTGAGCTGATTAAACATATTATTGAAAATGTGCCTTAATATTAACTCTTAATTTTCAAAAATATTTCTAATCAAATATAAAATCCTAGATAATTATTATTCTCTTGATTCTCTTGATGTAGTAACCTGAAAGTTTGAAGGATGGTTAATAATCTTCATATCCACCATGGCATAGGCCCATAATATCATCTTGAGCTTTACTTTTTCTTACAGCATCACCTAATTATTTTAACTGCAATTCCATTAAAATATCTCTAAACCAGCATTTCTTCGGTGTTCTCAAAATGTCATAGCATATTCTGAGCTGGAAAGAGCTATAATATTAATTTACAACCCCAAACATATGCCGCCAACCAGGAAATACAAGAGCCTACCAATAAGTGTCATGTTCACAGCTCTAGTAATTTAATTGTTTAGTTTTGCTACTTAACTTTTTCTTACAAGATTTTAAACATTTAGGGGGATATGATATCATTAGCTGTTTTTGCTGAGTTTTGCAGTTTATAGAGGTTTAATGCATGGAAAAAAAACGTAAAGATAAAATTGGAAATGGAGAAATTTTATCTATAAAAGGAAAGGAAAATTCCATGGTCATTTAATGAAATGAACACATTAATAGTTTGTAACTTTCCCACTGCACCACTAAATCTTGGCACTAAACAGAAATGCCAAATGTAATGTTTCATAAGCTATTTTTTTATAAATTATTCATTATTTTTACAGTTCAAAAAATGTTTCATTTATATGGAACAAAAAAATGCTAAAATAAAAACATCTGGCAAAAATAGGTCAATGTGTTAAGATTTAAATAGAAGCATTCCTGCTTATTTTACACTGCTTTTTCCTCATAACATGTCAAATTCTTCATATAGTTATTGTAAATTATAGTTTAAGATAATAATACCTCCACAAAATTGTGATTTCCTTTGTATATTCTTGTGGAAAAGTTTTCTTGTAATGTTACAGATTGAGAAAAGACTGAAAGCGCACATACAGTGTGAGGAAATGTTTGGTACATGAGTTTCTGCTTCTAAGTCACTACTAGAACTTACTAGTCATGTCACGTCCTTTTAGGGGTCAATTCAAAATGACCCCTACCTAAAGTTTACAAAGGTAAGGGAAATACTCATTTTCTCAGTTGAAAAGTCGACTTGACTGAGTGTACTTTCATTGGATAGAAACAAACAGATAATTAGGCTTCATATTTGTTCAGGAATAATTTCATTATCAAAATTTCCTCTTTTTATTTACTTATATTTTTATTTATTCAAGAGAGGATGCCAAGAGGTATTTAAAATAAAACAAAAATAAAATTCAAACTAGAAATTTATGCTTTACAGTAATGATGTGTTTCAATTCTTCAAAATCCACTGTACCCCAAATGACTTGTCCATCCTAATAAAAATACTCCCATGCTCTTGCTACTGACTTAGAGACATGTATATGTGTTGTTTTGGCTAAAGAAACAGAAAACACATCTATTATGCTATTATGCTAATTTAAAAATATTTATTTATCAAAATTACGAAAGACAAGAAAAAACAGTCATATTCTTTTTCTGGAGGTTACTGTGTTAGATGTGATGTCTGGAATGGATACAACCAAATAGGGCCATGAGTAAGCAGAGCTCATACGCTGGCATACAGAACCAATTCACCAAGAATTGTCAGTGCAAAAAGAAAGAGGAATCTGGTTCCCTAATGGCATTATCAAGTCCCTGAGGGACCCAAGGTAAAATGTGCTCTTTTGGCTTTTTGTTAGATGTGATAAGGATTTTTTTTTTAATTCTTTAAGTTAATTTGTGCTAAAATGTCTATTGTTGGAAACCAAGACATTTTAGCTAATACAAAAGAAGCTTAGTTTTTTAAGCACTAAGGCTCTGAAGTTTGCTGAGTACTTTATGAATCTTAATCTTATTTAATTTTCACACAAGTATTGAGGTAGAAGTTATTATTACTACTTTAACAATGCTGAAATGAAGGCTAAAAGAGGTCAAATAACCTACATCAACTTACATAGCTATAAAGTAATGGGTCTGAATTTGAAACCATATTGTCTAATATAAAGACCCTACTTTACATTGGTTGTGAGGATTCTTTGAACTTTTATAAAATTGTTTGATAATTTATATTGGAATATTAAGTAATACTGGGCAAAATTTTCCTCTGTGCAGTCTATGTTATGTACAAAATTATACAATCTATTTACTATTTACCACATGCCTCTGGGGTTATTTAATATCTGTATAATCTGGGAAGGATGAAGATGTAATAGACATGGTCCCTTCCTTGAAAGAAAACACTGCAAAGCATCTGAATTATACATGTGGACATCAGAGTATCCTTTTTCAATCACATGTTGATATTCTTTTCTAATATTGCCTTCTGCTTTAAGTCTCCTGGTTCTTCTTTCCTAACAAGTTGTCATGTGCCCTTCTAATCACATAACTTCCATACTATATAATTAGGCACTGGAATTATTCTGATTTGTTTCAATTAGCCCTCATAATCATTTTTCAAAATTGTTGAGTATCAGAATCAGCAAAACCTTATTTATGTTGACATCCTTCCTATCACCTAACATTTATTCATTAAAAAATATTTATTGAGGGACTATTTGGGGCCAGATACCATGGTAGTGGTTAGGAATAGAAAGCTGAAGATATAAAGTATCTGGGCTTAGGACAGAAACTTGGGAAATTTTGTTGAATTTAATTCAATTTACCCAAAAATAATACAAAAGTGAGACTTTAGTGATCATCCTAAGAACTGAGGTCATATGAAACATAAAGTTAATGACTAAATAATTGAGTAAAATTTAAGGTTAAATGCAAAGCTGGTACACTGTGTTATGTAATTTCCTCACATAATGAAGATGGGTCATTAAGAATTCCCTGCTTTCAAGCCTGCTTAACCCAAACAACAATGAAAAAGAATCTAAACACAATTGCCCAGCTTTCAGATGGATGACGTTAAATTGAGCAAGACAGCAAATAATGAAGGATAATAGCAAAGACCTCAAATCATCCAGTACATTAACAAAGCTGATGTGCAGTTAATACTTGAAAAGACATACATATCTGCTGTATGAGAAGCAGAGATTGCTTCCTAAAAAGAAAATGGAAGACACAGCCAAGCCTCTCTCCATGTTAAGATAAAATTCTTTCTTCAACAGTAAGCTCACATTCAATGTTTTTCATTCCTCTTTTCTCTGCCCCACAAGCTCTGTTCTCTACCCACTCAGAATGTTCAGCCTGTACTTTGCAAATGGTGGCTTCTCTTTTGACCCAGGTGATGAGCTGTGATCTCTTTAAAATAATACCATGGAGGCCTCTTAGTTTGCGGATGATGCTAGGCATTATTTATGTGCTATCTCTCCTTATCCTTACAATAAATTTATAACGTAGGGCAAAGGGACAAGAAGAGAAGTAAAGTGTCAAAGCCTAGGTTGTTTCCTGCAATCACACATAAAATGAAGAGCCAAGCTGGGCTTCAGGCTTAGGAATGTCTGCCTTCGAATCAACACACTTCCTACAATCTTAAACTCTCTTCTCAGAGTAAGAACGTTATTTAGATAGATTTTTCTTAAGGTGGATGTTTCCTTGTATTGTTTAATTCAATAAAAAGTAGATTAAATAACTAAAAAAACATTTCTATAATAAAATTAACTCTGTGTCCTTAATAAAAGTACTACTGAAAACCATACATTGATTCACACATGCTATCCTGTTGATGAAGGTTTCTTGTTAGCTGTAGGTAATCACTTTATTTTTCTCTTTTTTGAGACCAAGTTTAGCTCTTGTCTCCCAGGCTTGAGTGAAATGGCAAAATCTCAGCTCATTGCAACCTCCACCTCCTGAGTTTAAGCTATTCTCCAGCCTCAGCTTCCCGAGTAGCTGGGATTACAGGCACCACCACCATGCCTGGCTAATTTTTGTATATTTAGTAGAGATGGGATTTCCCCATGTTGGCTAAGCTGTTCTCGAACTCCTGACCTAAGGTAATCCTCTTACTTCAGCCTCCTAAAGTGCTAGGATTACAGGTGTGAGCCACCATGCCTGGCCAGGTCATCACTTCTACCATAAGAAGACATAAAAATTTTTCCAAGATATATTGAAACATTTAGAGATTATACTACATGATCTTTCCAGTTTCACTTGCCTGACACTGAGGAAACATAATCCTTTTTTTCACTTAACTGAATCTAAATGAAAAGATTTCAACTAATTAAAGTATGTTTCTGTTGCTAGAGTTAGTTTTGCTTGTGTTTTTTATTGGTTTTTCCCAAGAGAAAGAGGGTGTCATCAATAAATTGATACTGGAAACTTGTTTTAAAAGAAACTTTCTGAATGTACATTTATGAACATTTGAATTGCTGTCACAGTTTTAAACTATATGATTTCTGTCTAAAGAACAAAGTTATATATAATGTTTACATTAGATATTCTAAGCACACTTTATTTTATTTGGCCAATATCTCAGTTATTATAGAAGAGGAAGACTTTGTAATCAAAATTTCTAATACAACCAAAGCAATGGTGAAACATCTTTGAATGAACAGTCACATAGAATGCTAGCTTTTAGATTTTCTTAATTTATAATTTTAAGCATTTTAAGATTGTCATGTGTGTGTTTGTATATTTCATAGGCATTTTGGCTAAACAGCTGCCTTTCTTGGAAAATATCAGTGCTCTTGTAATTGCTCTTCCTGTTTGACAGACATAGTGCTAGCCTAGGTTACACAAAATGAGCTACATTGTGCTTGACACAACCAAGATTTGTCATGCAGAATTCCACATTTGAGACCGAATTTTTTCAACTGTCTTTCCTTTTGCTGTATCTTCTAGGAATGTTCTTGGGTTTTAGTAATGGAAACATCACAGTAATAGTAGCTTAAACAAATGGGGTTATATCGTTCTCAAGTAGCAAGGTGTCTGGAGATAGATGATTTCTGGCATTGTTTCAGGTATTCAGTGAAATCATCAAGGTCCCAGACCCTTTCTAATTTGTCTGAATTCCTATGCTTTTGTCTTTCCTATGGTTTTGTTGACTTTTGTCTTCGGTTATCAGATGGTGCTCATCTCCAGGCATCATGTTCTCACCTAAAACAAGAAGAAATTGGAAGGATGTGACAACTACTGCATCTTCCTCAGGGAAGCAAAATCCTCTCTCAAAAACCTCAGTGAGATTCCCCTTTATACCATAGCCAAAACTGAGTTACAGGGCAACTTTTAATTTGAAGACAGGTTGCAATAGCAGTTGTTTAGCTGGTATCTGGCTACCCGCAAATACAACTTCGACACTGGTTAAAAGGGAATGGGTGGAGTATCTCAATAAGCAGCTCAAAAAACTCTGTTGCAAATCTAATAGCATTTCTTGCTTTAGAAGGCTGAAGAACTAGAGAGAATAAAAGGTTAATCAAAGATTATGGCATAAAAAAAGCACAGAGTAGTAGAAAGGACAAAGAAAATTTGGCTAATTTATTTTGCATTTTTATGACCTTTTAATTCCAGTAGGTAGTAACTTCAACCATAAGTCAGCAATGTGTTTGTGTGTGTATGTGTGTGAAGGGCTAGGTGATAACTATTTCAGGCTTTGAGGACTATATGGTTTCCATTGCAACAATTCAACTCTGCCATTACAGTGCAAAATTAGCCACTGATGATAATACATAAAGAAATGACTATGGGTGTGTCCCAGTAAGATTATTTTTTTCTTTAAAGGTAGTTTGGCCATATTTGGCAGAACTCACCTTAGACTGAAAACACAATACACTATGAGAGAAAAATAAAATAATCAAATCATTAGAGACAAGAGAAAGGGTTATTTTTATCAATAACATGAAATTGTAGGAAGTATAGAGTGTTGAAATTTGAAGAGTCAAGGCCAACAGAACAATAAAAAGTTCATGAAGATTTTATTGTGTGGTTAGGGCAAACATGCCAATGATAAGAAAATGAAAATATAATGGTTTTGAAATGACAGAAATACTAGTGATGACCTTACAAGATACAACACTATCTTCAGGTATCTACCCCAACAGGGAGACTTCTTTGATCAGGAAACATCACTCTCATTCTCTCGCTCTGCCTAGTTTCCTTCTTAGCACTTAATACCATGCAACATTATATTACAAGTATATTAGTCTGTTTTTTTACTGCTATAAAGAACTGCTGGAGACAGAGTAATTTACAACCAAAAGAGGTTTAATTGACTTACAGTTCAGTATGGCTGATAAGGCTTCAGGAAACTTACAATCGCAACAGAAGGGGAAGTGGAAGCAAAGCAACTTCTTCACAAGACAGCAGCAAGAAGAAGTGCAAATAGGGGAAATGCCAGCAGATTATAAAGTCATGAGATTTCTTGAGAACTCACCCACTATCATGAGGACAGCTAGGGAAAGCTGCTCCCATGATCCAGTTATCTCTGCCTGATTCCACCCTTCACATGTGGAGATTATGGGGATTTTAGGGATTACAATTCAAGATGAGGTTTTGGGTGGGGACAGAGCCAAACCATATGAACAAGTTAACCAGTTAATTCATTTATTGTCAGTACTTCTCATCCCCACTAAAACATAAGTCCAAGAGATTTGAGACTTCAGTTTATTTTATAATATTGATTAGTTGTTAAATCCTCAGTTCTTGGAATAATGCATGACACTTAGTTGGTGCTGAATGAATATTTCTTAAGTAAATGAATGAAGAAACATATCCATAAATAGTGGTCTGGAAACTATGCTGATGCTTAGGATTTGTCTAAGATCTTGATGATGTGAACCATGCAAGCATTTCCAATGACTTAAACATTCATGTTGGATTTTTTGGAAGTGTCATAAACTTATGATCACTTTACCCTTCTAGTCAAATGGAAACCACAGAATGAAATGTCTTTATGTGTATTTGGGAGAATCCTTTAAAGAAACTATGCTAATTGTTCATCAACAAATGAATGGATAAAGAAAATGTGGTACATATATACAATGGAGTACTATTCAGCCATTAAAAAAGAATGGTATCCTGTCATTTGCAACAACATGGATGGTACTGGAAATCATTATGTTAAGTGAAATAAGCCAGGCACAGAAAAACAAATATTGCATGTTCTCACTTGTGGGACCTAAAAATTAAAACAATTGAACTTATGGACATAGAGAATAGAAGGCTGGTTACCAGAGACTAGGAAGGGTAATAGGAGGGTGGAAAGAGGTGAGGGTACACAGAAAAAAAAAATTACAAAGAATGAATAGGATGGATACCCAGTTCTCCAACATGTCTTTATTTCACATTGAATGCCTATATCAAAACATCTCATGTACCCATACATCTATACACTTACTATGTACCCACAAAAATTTTAAAAAATTATATTGATTACTATAATTCATGCATAATACATTAATATTAAGGAAAGATATAAATTTTATAAATTAAGAAACTTATAAAATTTCTCTACATTTCTTTATAAATATAGACCCAATAACCCAAGACTTATCATCAAGTTCAAACACCCCATTTTGTTTTTCTTTTAAAAACTATCTGTTGTGGAAAACCAACTAGCACATGATAAGTGGGAGCTAAAGCTAACTTATAAGTGGAGCTAAATGATGAGAACACATGGAAGCATAGAGGGGAACAACAGACACTGGGGCCTATCGGAGGGGGAACAGTGCCTTCAGATATGAAGTGGAGATGCACACTTTGTGAGCATACTGGACACTGCAGTGAAATAATATAGAGTACTTAGTACAGAGGCAAAGTATGTAAACACCAATTAAAGAGAAATGCTTATTAATTAGGAGCCACTGATAATGAATTATTATTTTAGCCTAGATTTGGAAGAACTGCAAGAAGACTTCACAAAGTCTTCTTATCTGAAGACATTGAGGCTCTTACAAGTTAAGTAATTTGCCTATCATCCACCTAATACTGAGGTTAAAAATATAGGCAATGTTTTCCCCCTTGTCCCCCCAAAACACAGCCAATTCAAAGTTCTAACAAGTTTATTTCTTTAATATGTCTCAAGTTCACTCATTTTTCCCATTCCCATAGATGTTGCACTAATACAGCCCACTATTGTATGTCACCTGGGATACTGTCCCATTCTCTGACTTGGTCCTCATAACTCCAGTATTCTTTCTCTACAATGCACTATACTGCTGCTAGACCAGAGTTTCCAAGAATAAAATAAATACTTTCATTCTGTGTTGTTCTATGGAGAGAAAAATCCTTTTTATTCTTTTTTCATTCTCCTTATTAACATCGTTGTTCAAGTCATTGTTTCCTCTTTTGAGGTTAATAGGTCATTAACTCAGATTCTCTTACTCTGTCTCAAGTCTTTAATATCATAAAAGCATTGCAAAATTCACAAGAATAAAAATATCAAAGGAGACCTCAGGAAAGCCTTCTAAAGGAGACACATGAAAATAAAGAACATATTTGTTCAGGAAATTAGAGTACAGCAAATATTAGAGACCAGTTCTCATGACTAAAATGATTCCTCTACAACAAACAAAAACGCACAAATAACTGCTTCCTGACCTGTGGATCTGTCATTAGAAGCAAGCCATTTATTTGTGAGGAAGATATGATGATCAGAAGGGGCTTGTGGAAGTATTCTTTGAAGGAAAGATACCATTATAGAAGTTGTGTTCATAGCCAGAAGTAGTCAATTCGTTACCTCCAAACAATGCAATAACGTACCACACTTAAAAAGATATTGAACTATCCATTCCAAAGAGAAAAACTATCGTTATAGCTTGGAGTTTAAGAGCAAAAGCTATGGAGCCAACCAATCTGTTTGTTTTAAACTTTATGCTGACACTAATTGGCTGTGAGACCTTGGCCAAGTTCTTTTGTGTGATTCTCTGTGATTCAAGTTTCCTCATCTGTAAAATACAGAACGTAAGGTTACCTAACAAGGAAGGGAATTATAGAGTTACATGAGCTATTTAGGTTTGTGTGTTTGCCAAGAACATTGTCTAGCATATATTTTGTTACAAAATGTCATAAACTTTATGTTGCACCTTATACATACATTCAAAATTTCCTCAACTAGTTTCTCATAGAATTAGAGAGGGAAAAAAAGCTCTTATCATAGCTTAATATAATTTCAAAGAAACTTAGAGTCCTACTACTTTATATCCTCCATTTTATAATACACAGATTAGAGACCAGAAATATGACTATTATTAAGCTATTCCTAATAAGGGAATACATTTAAATATTTAGCCAAGGCAATTCTCTTGGTTTGGTGTCCTTCCAAATAAACTGTTCTTACCAAATGTCAGTGATCTTCAATATTTTCCTTGAGAGTAGGTAGAGAGAAAGGTCCATTTTCCCTCAGGGAAAAAGAAGCTAATAAACCAGATGACTTACACAATAAAACATAGCTAAGAAATTGAGATTAGAATTATAATCTATGAGTCTTCTCTAAAAGTTGTTTTCCTGCTTACAAATTGATGAGCTATGACTTTTGGAGATATAATACAAAAATACATATA
Source organism: Callimico goeldii (assembly GCA_963573925.1). Lineage (NCBI taxonomy): Eukaryota > Metazoa > Chordata > Mammalia > Primates > Cebidae > Callimico > Callimico goeldii. The sequence goes on from CAUYOR010086978.1 coordinate 26,300, forward strand.
TTTACAGGTTCAGGATGACTCATAACCTTACTTGCAGATTTATAGTCAATAAATACAAATTTGTACCACATTATGATCAAATTTCTCAACTTTTCTCAGTAAAATAATCAAAATACATAAGACTAAAGACATTGTACATAACATTTTCATTATTTTTGAGAGATTGTACTTCTAATTCAGCATATCAATATGTAAGTGGGGCAAAATCATTATTTTGGAAAGAAAGAAAAAAAAAATTAACTGCCTTATCTATTATCATATTATTACAGCAAGCAAAGCTATTTCCATAGCAAAAGCTGTATGTCCACAAAAAATACATAACGTTTTAAAGTATAAATCAAGAAGAAAAATTATATTTATGTCTGCAAAATTTAAAAAGGAAGTGCAGGATTGCGAGGGAAAAGAAAATATCTCACTAATTTGACTCAAAATACTTTCCCTTAGTATCCGAAACCTGATAGAATATCTTGGTTTCTAGAAAATAAAAAACTAAACGTTTAGGACATCTCCATGTATTTTTAGCTGTTTGTCAGTAAATTATATAGGTGAATATAAGACATTCCAAAGCATTGGTGAAAAGAATTTATGCAGATAGTTGTGAAGTTTTAAAATGGAAGAAAATCTATCTGCTAAGAGGAGAGGTTGTTGGAGACTAATTTTTTTTATTGAACCCACATATCACTTGTAGGTTCCCCTCACATTTTATGGTGCATGTTTCTTGTCTCTTTCAGACTGTAAACTGAAATGCAATGTGTAGACAAGCCAATATTAGTAGTGTGTCTGATTGCCCATTGCTGTCAATCTTAGCGGGGTGGAGGCAGCAGAGAAACTACTACTAATGGCTTCAGAGTTTGCATGTCCTGTACTTACTTATTACCGGAAAAAATAAAATATAATGAACCTGATATGGACAAGGAATGAGAGAAGTAAAATATGTCTTTTATACTGTCAGCAAGCAATGAAACAAATGAGATTTATGGCAGAATTGGATATGTGATTTATAGTTTTTCTTGTTCTTCATTTAAAAGAGGAAATTAAAACCATACTTGCATATGATTCAATCTTTGATCACTAGAGAATAGCTGCTGAAAATTAATTATTATAAACTCTATTACCCTTGTTCACCCCAGGTGCTGCATTCATAGTACCTTCCAACCAGCAAACCAAGGGGAAAAGAGTTTTTTTTCACTTTGTTTTGTTTTTGTAATTCTTTAGGAAAAAAATAGCTGACATTTGGTGTTTCACTGAGTGGTAATTTATTACTGAAACAATGGATTGAATAGTCTCATGGACTAATTTACACTCCCACCAGCAGTGTAAAAGTGTTTCTATTTCTCCGCATCCTCTCCAGCATCTGTTGTCTCCAGATATTTTAATGATCGCCATGTGGAAGACAGTGTGGCAATTCCTCAAGGACCTAGAAATAAAAATTTCATTTGACCTAGTAATTCCATTACTGGGTATATATCCAAATGATTATAAATCGTTCTACTATAAGGACACATGCACACGAATGTTCATTGCAGCAAAGACCTGGAACCAACCCAAATGCCCATTGATGATAGACTGGACAGGGAAAATGTGGCACATATACACCATGGAACACTATGCAGCCAAAAAAATTATGAGTTTGTGTCTTTTGTAGGGACATGGAAACCATCATTCTTAGCAAACTGACACAAGAACAGAAAATCAAACACTGCATGTTCTCACTCATAGGTGGCTGTTGAACAACGAGAATATGTGGACACAGGGAGGGGAGCATCACACGCTGGGGTCTGTTGTGGGGGCTAGGGGAGGGACAGGAAAGGGTAGGGAGGTTGGGGAGGTATAACATGGGGAGAAATGCCAGATATAGATGATTGGATGATGCAGGCAGCAAATTACGTTGCCATGTATGTATCAATGCAACAATCCTTTGTGATCCACACATGTACCCCAGAACCTAAAGTACAATACAAAAAATTATAGAAAAAAAAGAAAGTCCTAGATGGCATCTTCTTCCAATTGAAGGTCATTTTTTCTACATTAAAACTCTGTTGTTTAGTGTAGTCACCTTCATCAGTGATCTTAGCTACATCTTCTGGATAACTTGCTGCAAATTCTACATCAGCACTTGCTGATTCACCTTACACTTTTATGTTATAGTGATGGCCTGTTTCTTTAAACTTCATGAACCAGTCTCTGCTAACTTCAAACTTTTCTTTCTCTCAGCCTTCATCAAATTAAAGAGAGTTGGGACCTTGCTCTTGATTAGGCTTTTGTTTAACGAACTGTTGTCACTAGTTTGATCATCTATCCAGACCACGAAACCTTTCTTCATGTCAGCAATAAGGTTTCACTCTCTTACTATTCATGTGTTCATTAGAATAGCACTTTTAATTTTTTTCAAGAACTTTTCCTTTGCAGTCACAACTTGGTAACTGGCACATTAGGTCTAGCTTTCAGCCTATCTTGGTTTTGATTAATCATTTCTGGCTTTTAAAGTGAGCCACCTGGGACTCTTCCTTTCACTTGACAGCTTAGAGGCCATTGTAGTGTTATTAATTATTCTAATACAAATATTGTTGTGTCTCAGGAAATAGCAAGGCCTACGGAGGGGATGGTGACTGAAGTTTCATGCTTATGTTTCTCTGGGCCTGATAGATTTTGCACACCTCACATTCCTTAGACTACTCCAGCCAGTTTTCTTTCTCAATCCTATCCACTTTCAAGACTCCTATATTTTCATTTGGATTTGCAATAAAGCCATCACACCCGAAATGTAGTCTCAGCAATCTATTCTAGCTGATTCCTTCTTATTTAATAAGACATGTTATCTGTGTTACTTGAAAATTTAATTACATCTTGTCTTATAAGTGACACTCTAGCTTTCTCAGTCTTCCAGGACAAGACTTTGCTCCTCCAGGGTCTAATGGTCTGCCCTAATTCTGACCAAATCAGGAGAAGTATATACTACAATCCAATAGTCTCTGTGACTGGAATAATTCTCACATTCCTTACTTTGCATAGATTGGTGAGACCCATTTATCTTGCTTACCCACTGTGCAATTTTGTGTGTGTGTGTCAAGCCTCAGTTTCCTTGCATATGCACCCAGATATCCAAAGTTTGGTATCCTGCCTTGAACCCAGCCTCTTCCTTAGCTTGGATCTGTCCACTACCTCCTGCCAATCTTCTCCCCCAAAAAAGGGATGGAGTTAATCCTCCTTCCTGCCCCCACCAGACCCCCAGCCACAAGGATTATGTTTAAGTATGTTTAAAATGTACTGATCACCTAAGATTAAATATATATCCTAACAAAGCCTATTTAAGCTTCCCTTGGTTTCTAAATTCTTTTTGTCACACCCCCTCCTCCAAATTGATTCTCCTTTAATCAGATAACTTGTAATGTCATTTTCATGACCTTTGGCACTACACATTTAACTCATCCACAAGTTCACATGAGGCCAGGAGTACAGCCTGACAAGAGACTGTGATGGAGGATTGAGATTATACAGGTCCTTGAGGACAAGTAACAAAGTTTATGTTTTATCATAATAAGAAGCCCTTGAGAGTTGTAAAAAGGGAAGGGACAGGATCAGGTTTGCCTTTTAGAAGACTTCCCTAAGTGCAGTGTGAAGACATCTGGATAACATATTTTTATTATAAACATCAAACCACTTACGAAAGGAAGGAAAAACCTTAGGGCAGGAAGGCCTAAAGAGGCTGAGATAAAAAGGCTTAATGTAGTAAAGTGATTGTACAGGAGGAGAGAAATGGAAGGAAAATGTTTCAGAGGTAGAATCAACAGAATTTGATGGTTGCTTTAATATGTTGTGGGATAAGGAAAATGAGAACAGTTGAAGTCACTCAAGGTCAAATATATGTATTTTTCTTGCCTCATCAACTTGTCTATATATTTCTTGATGGCAGAAACTATTTCAAATGTTTTCATGTACACTTCTGTGCACAGTAAACAGATGCACAATTAATCAACAAAGAATAAATAAATCTGCTGTGTGATTTGCCATGAGCCTGTCTACAAAAAAAAAAAAAAAATTATGGAAATCTAAAACCTACATTGTCAGGCAATTTTAACCATTTTTTCCAGGTGCACATATAAAGCAACACTAACAAAAAATGTACAAATGCCTGAAAAATAGAATATGAATTCACTTATAGCTTTAGAAGCTAATATGCTGACCTGGTTTTTTTATGTTATTAATAATCATTAGAGTTACCTTAGATTAGTACTAACCTTATCTAATTTAATCCAAACTTTAATTATCTAATATAAGATTTTAGCAGTGGTTCTTAAACTCTAGCACATATCAAAATCACTTGGAGCGTTTTTTAAGTTGGTTGGTAGACCCGGAGGTTTTTATTTAGTTGGTTAGAATGGGGCCCAAGAAATCACTTTGAGGACCACTGCCTTAGAACAATGTTTCCAAAACATCAGACGATTATAAAAACCACTATAGTGAATATTAAAATTATAGAATCCCAGGCCCCACCTCTGATCTGAGGTTCAAGGAAGGTTCTTAGGAGTGTTAAGTGCTTCATGTGGTTCTTATAATTCAGCCAAGTTTGGTAAGTACTGCCTTAAAGCAATCCTATGCAATAGGTGGTATTATTACTCTTATTTTACAAAGGGAAAAACAAAGGCTTAGTGGGCTTCGGTACTGTTAAACGTATTTAACGTCTCCCCCCACCTCCTCCACCACAACTAGAGGACTTAAGCCATTGTTCATGCTTAACTATGAAACTTTTTTATGTAAGTATAGTTATTACTAATGTGCTATAGCTGGAACCTGAGCAACGCCATTTTATACAAGACAAAGCTGTTTTTCAGAAATAAGTTGTAACGGCTGCCCCATTCTTCTCACAAAAACTGCTGGCCTTGGCTTCTGTAAATAAAACTGCTAGTTTGCTCTGCAAAGTGCTCACTATGTAAAGCTCCTTATGTTTTCTTATCAGTAACTGCCAGAATTGCTGGCCTTTGCTTACCAGTAATGACCAGAATAAGCAGTCCAAGCTAATTCCATCCTGGCCCCTGCAACTTGTAATAAGTAACTAAGATCTGTGGATTCTACTACTGCCCAGACAATGTGTAAACTTATCTTGACTTCTGTAAACCACTTAGGTAAGAATCAAAGTGACAACAAGTCCCCTAGCCCTTGGAATGTCCGGAGACCCACTCCCTCCTCTCTGCCCGGGAGGTGATTCACTGAATCCCATGGCCCTCAGAATGTCTGAATCCCTTCACCCCCACCCCCAGAGGTGGTTTACAGGTATAAAAGAGTTTTGTCACCCTTCCTTCGGGGCCACGGGTTGGAGAGACATGAGTCCTCCGTGGTCACCGGCAATAAAGGCCCTGCAATTTGGCATACTTTTGTCTTAGTGTTAATTTTATAATCTCGCATTTCAATGCTTCAACTAAGAGCATTTTGATAGCACAGACTTGCTCATCTTAGTGTCTCTAGAAACTGACAAGATGCATACGGAACCCAGCACTGTAAAATACTACCTTGCATAAAATTTAAAACACAAAGTACTAACAACAAATAGACAAACAAACAATGCAATCACTTCAAACAACTAGTGAAATGAAGAAAAGCAAATTAAAATCATTTAAATGAATTGACTAAATAATTAAATCAAAATTCTCAACTCAGTAACTGTTGGTAAGTAGATGAAAAAAAATTAGTTACTTTGATACCAGAAAAGGTATTTTACTATTTATCTTATAACTAGTTTGATATTTATAATAAAAAGATATTATCCAGATGTTTAAAACTTTAAAAAGTCTTGTAAATTGTTTTACTAGATATTCCAATAAATTCAGTAAATAAAACATTGCTGTTTGCAGCAGAAGTATTACAAATCCAAACTGTCCTCAAAATTGTTTCCTCAGAAATGTTTCACAATGAGATTAAATGACCTTTTAAATAAACAGTAGTTAAGTTATTTGATTGTAAACTTATGTAAATAATAATGACTAACATTTATTAAGTGCTATATCAATTAACACATTTAATCCTCACAACAAACATTAGAGGTAGTTACTATTATTTTCACTACTTACACAGAAGGAAACTTAGACCCAGAGAGATACTGCTTGCCCACTGTTCACATAGCTAGCAAGTGGAAGAGACAAAACCTTATGGTTTTGTCAATAAAACCAAGCACCCTGTCGAGAGTTCACACACTTAACCATAATATTATGGCCATCCCCTGTGTATCAAATATAAAATAGATATTCTCATTTTACTTCTTATTTGAATTTGCATTTGAAATTATTATCTGCAACAATAAAAGCAGGTACTAGATGAAATGCGGTCTACAAGGAAGAAATGATAAAGAATTACTTCTCAGAAGAGGTGGTTAATTTGGGCTATGTCTAAGCAAAGGAGGGGCAGGTGGCTGTTCCAGTTACAGGGGACAGAAAACTGGCTGCCAACTACTTTTCAAAGAGCAATTCTACAGGGAACAGCAAATGCTGCCAAACTATTTTGAAAATTTCACAATACAAGGCTTGCTAAGATGCTTTCCTTGAGAATCTACTCAAATGATCCTGTTGCCAATAGATACTGATCTTCGGTGTTCAACGCCACATTCATTCTCCCTTTGAGTTGCAGGATTGCAGTGGAAGTTGAAACCACTGCCTCTGAGAATGGAAAATTTGAGTAAATAGAGATGAATCTAAGAATCTTAAATTCCCAAACCCTCTGTGCTTCCCTTGCCAGCAAAAACAACCCTTCCATCTAAAAAAAACACTTTCTCTTACTTGAAGACCCTGAAATGTCCCCCATCCAGAGGATGCTACTTCTTGGTTTCTACTTTCCTCGCTGAAAACACACTAACATATGTAAAATATTTTATTAATAATAATACATTCCATTAGCTTTTCAATGCCAGGTATTCAACACAGTTACAGTAAAAATTTGTTGAATAGAGTTAGACAAAACCTTAGATGAGCTCACATAGTATCACATTCAAGGCTATGGCAAGGCGTATTATAGCAAGATCCTATTAGCCCCCGGTAGTTTTGTTCTAAGCTTTTTTTTCTAAGTCCAATCTGTTTGAAGAGAAGATAATTATACTAAATTTATAAATGTCAAATCTTCTTTCTGAACAAATGAACTTTCTACTTCCAATTAATTTTTAAAAATTAAGACAGATTTTCCTAATACAAGAAAATTACTAAAGTAAAATTCATTAATTCAAACTACAGCTGCTTTTTTTTTCTTTTGAGACACAGTCTGGCTCTTTTGCCCAGACTGAAGTGCAGAGACATGATCTCAGCTCACTGCCACCTCCACCTCCTGGATTCAAGCGATTCTCCTGCCTCAGCCTTTGGAGTAGCTGGGATTACAAGCATGGGATACCACGCCCAGCTAATTTTTGTGTTTTTAGTAGAGACGGGGTTTCGCCTTGTTGGTCAGGTTGGTCTGGAACCCCTGACCTCAAATAATCCACCTGCCTTAGCCTCTTAAAATGCTGGGATTACAGGCTTGAGCCACTGCATCTGTCCCTTTTTAACTTCTTTTCTAAAATATTTTTTATTTGTATCAAAGTAATACATGAGTATAATTTAAAAATAAAATGAGATCGAAGGCTCATAATGAAAAGCAATAATTTTCTATGAAATCTCTCCTCACTCATCTAACTCATTTTGTGAGGGGAAACACTTGTTAATTCCTTAACAACTATTTATTTTGGTTGTTTACATCTATTCTCAAAATAATTTTAGGCTGCTTTTTTTAATCTAGTCATTTATTTTTTACTATCATATATAAATAACTTAGATCTCTTCTATCTTTCACCTACTCTCCATCTTCCTCTCAACACAGTTATAATAAATTTTTGTCCAAATTGTTAACCTCTATGTACAGTTTTAGAAATTTGTGAAGCTAAGAAGTTTACGATTATATTTCCTTTCCTGTGCAGATATTCTGGAGTTTCTCCTTGTTGTTCTTTTCTTCGTACAATGTATTTTTCATAATAAGCCTCCTTTTTCTAAGGTTTATGGGATCCAATTGTCTATGAAATCTTCATTTTTTCAGAGACTTCTCTTCTGGAGGCATCTATCTTCCTGTTGCAAGCCAGGCTCCGTGTCAGGCTTTTTGCATGATTATCAGCCTAAGACTTTCTCAGACTTCCTTTCTGAATCCCATCCTTTTTCCCTGTTTGTTTACTTCTTCATTTTTCTGGGGTATATTTTCAGGAAACTTCACTGAAAAAATAAGTCGTTCAGGGCAGATACACCATTACATACCTAAAAATGCATTTGACCTACCACTCCACTTGAATTACAGTTGGACCGAGTAGAGAATGCTTAGTGGAAAGTCATTTTCCCTCAGACTTTGAAGACTATTGCTGCTATCTTTCTTACATCTCGTAGAACAATTCCTTACACGTATTTGCACTCGATAAATAGTTGTTTAATATATGAATGGATGTGATATGTTTCAAACCTCTTTTTAATTCCCTTCGATTTCCTGCCATATCTCTGGCTTTGCTTTTATTTTATTTTTTCTCTTTTATTGTTGAAATCCCCTTCTGATCCTGCCAGATCAAATGTATAGTTATTCTTCTTTGCCTTTCCTGTTTATGAAAGAAGGTCTTAAACGTTTGTGGTTCTCAAAATATGCTTTCCCCCACCAGAAGCACCAACTTCACCTGGTGGTTTGTTAGGAATGCAAATTACCTGGCTCACCAGACTTACTGAATCAGAAATTCTGAGGATAGGATGGAGAAATTGGGTTTAATAAACCCTTCATGTGATCCTAATGCACATGAAAGTCTGAAAACCACACAGGTTGAGCCATGACTTGTAGACTTTACTTTGGAGTTACCTGGAGAGGAGTGAACATTCACACAGAGAGATCTTTTCTCTCGGACTGTTTAATTTCTCCAGAGAAGAAATCTTGGGTCTCTTGTCCAGAGGGCAGGTATCTAACTGCTAGTGTTGTGCTGGATTATTGAGAGTGGGACACAGTGACCCATGTCTCTGATAGGAAGACGAGATAAACAAAGTGACTTTTAGATCATTAGAACTCCTATAGTTTTGAACAGGAAGCCATTGTTTCAATTCTCTAAAAGGCCTGGTTATATAGCCACTAATTCAATTTCTTGCATTTCCTTTCTTAGACAGGCATCCTTTCCATAAATTCTCATCACATAGGGTCACCTGAGTATATCTCTGTTCTTGCTGCCTGCAAGAACCTGACAAATACAGCTTGAACTTACAAACATTTTATCATGACATGGATATTAATTACTTGCAACTCAAAAAACCTAAGTAAATGGCCATGTGCAGTGGCTCACACCTGTAATCCCAGCACTCTGGGAGGCCGAGATGGGCCAGTCACTGGAGGTCAGGAGTTCAAGACCAGCCTGTCCAACATGGTGAAACCCCGCCTCAACTAAAAAATACAAAAATTAGCCGGGCATGGTGGTGCATGCCTGTAATCCCAGCTACTCAGGAGGCTGAGGCAGGAGAATCACTTGAACCTGAGAGGTGGAGGTTTCAGTGAGCCAAGATCATGCTATTGCACTTCAGTCTTGGCAACTGAGAAAGACTCCATCTCAAAAAAAAAATAATAAACAAACAAAAAATTAAGCAAATGTGGCATAAAAGATTAGAAAATAAAATAATTTCAACTCTGCTTTAGGAAGTACATTTTGTAGATTTCCCTCAAGGATCACTAGATGGCACTTTCTGCTCTGCTTATAATCACTATTAACTCTTCCCTTGGAACAAACCATTAGTGAGCTTCCTTTGGCTTCTTATAAAGCCTTCTGAAGATCTTGCAAAAGAATGATTGTATTTTGGTGACTCGTTCACTTAGTTTTGCTTTATTTATTATTATTATTATTTTTTTTTTTTTGAGACAGAGTCTCGCTCTGTCGCCAGGCACCAGGCTGGAGTGCAGTGGCGCAATCTCGGTTCACTGCAACCTCTGCCTCCCGGGTTCAAGCAATTCTCCTGCTTCAGCCTCCTGAGTAGCTGGGACTACAGGCGCGTGCCACCATGCCCGGCTAATTTTTTATATTTTAGTAGAGACAGGGTTTCACTATATTGGCCAGGATGGTCTTGATCTCTTGACCTCGTGATCCGCCCGCCTCGGCCTCCCAAAGTAGTTTTGACTTATTAACAGAGAATTGAATAATGTCTTGTAATTGTTCACCACTCTGTCACCAATTGTATCTACTTTTACTTTGCCCAGTGGGAAGTCTGAATACTAAATTCCAAATTCGAAGAATACAGCACAGTTTTCTCGTCAAGGATTTCACTAAAGAGTAAACTAACCCTATGGCCCTAAGGATAACTTCCCCCTTGCAGTAGGGTTCAATAAAATGAAGTCCAAATTAAGGATGGTTCCTGCAACGAATACTAGAAGTCCCTTACAGAATAGTAACAATGATTCTTCGAGATTTACAGAAATTTTGTTCTTGCAAGTTTAAATAATATGCAAATAAATATTTCGAAGACCATCAGAGAATTTTTTTCTTATTTGAGGGGATTTCCTAAACATTTGTCTTCAAATTTTTCCTCTGTCTAAATTTTCCTGCTCCTAAAATCAGTTTATTGTCCAGTCTCAGTGGTCTAAGCCTATAAACCCAGCACTTAGGGAGGCTGAGGCAGAAGGATCATTTGAGCCCGAGAGTTTGAAACTAGCCTGGGCAACATGGTGAGACCCTGTCTCTACCAAAAAAAAATGTAAAAAAAACAAAAACAAAAACTAGCCAGGCGTGCATGATGGTACACTACTCAGTGGACCATCTGCTACAGCTCTCAGGAGGCTGAGGAGGAAGAATCACTTGAGCTGAGGAGGTAAAGGCTGCAATGAGCTGTGACTGCGCTTCTACATTCTAGCCTGGGTAACAGAGTGACAGCCTGTAAGAAAAATAACAATGACAATAATAATTTTTTAATCAGTTCATGCTTCATCCCATCTGGCCAATCTTTATCCAACCTCCATCTTAAACTGAATTAGGATCAAAAAAGTATTCACAAAGAAAGGTTCAGGACCAGATGGCTTCACTGTTGAATTTTCCCAAATATTTAAAGAGAAACCTACCCTACTTCACAAAATCTTCCAAAAAACAGAAGAGAAGAGAAAATTTCTCAACTCATTTTATGAGGTCATTTTTAAATTAATACAAAAATCAAACATTTCAGAACAAAATATGAATGCAAAAGTTCTCAAAATTTCCAACAAAATACTAGAAAAACGAATCCAGCCATATGTAAAAAGAATTATACATCATGATCAAGTGAGACTGATTCCATGAATACAATGTTGGTCGAACATACGGAAGAATCAATAACATGTAATGCATTATATTAATACAAAAAGGACAAAATGCACAGTTTCATCTCAAAAGATGCATAGAAGCATTTGAGAAAACTCAATACACTAAATAAATAAATAAACTGAATTGGGGACCTCTTCTCAGTGGTCTGCACACCTCCCTCATGGCACTTGGCTAGACCAACTCTAGGAGTTTTTTTTTGGTTTGTTTTTTGTTGTTATTGTTTTCTTTGTTTGTTTGAGACAGGGTCTTGCTCTGTCACCCAGGCTGGAGTGCAGTGGTGCTGTCCTGGGCTCAAGTCTTTCTCCCACTTCAGCCTCCTAAGTAGCTGGGACTATAGATAAAAGCCAGCATGCCTGCTAATTTTTTTTTTTTAACAGTGTTTTATCATGTTGCCCAGGCTGGCTTTAAACTCCTAAACTCAAGCAATCCTCCTGCCTTGGCTTCTTAACGTACTAGGATTACAGGTGTGAGCCAAATAACCCAGCCACACATTGTTGATAGATGAACTGGCATTACACTAATCTGGGTTGGGATGTAAAGATGGGTACATACACTAAGCCAATTTGGTTAGATTAACTGGCTACTCACTAGTTACTCATTTGATCACCATGTTTATATACCAATATATATAGTCATCTATCTCATGAATAAATATATCTACTTGATCCCCGTAGCTTCATAGGGATGCTGGGGTGGACTGGTCTGTGATGAGAATTCCTCCAAATCAGGTTATCAAAGAAAAGCACCTCCTATCCACTATCATGGGTATTTGGATCCAAGGGGCAGTGTGGGAATATGACTTGGATAGACCACCTTAAGGAGCCATGGGTAGAAATACTAACATCACAAATTCAAATACCCTTCCATAGGGAGACAAGGTTTTTCTGAGTTTGACTTGTTGAGGCTCTAATGTAGTCTGGTATAATCCTAACATAAGATGAATTTCTGTTACTATTCCATCATCACAGATGGTTTCTTTTGGACAGTGCTGCTCTACAGTTTAATTTCCTGGTCTTCGATCTTGGGCAGTTTTCTCTTTTGTGAAATATAAATAATAATGATGGCTTTATTTCTATAAGATTGCTGTGAGGATCAATTAAAACAGTTGATACAAAGTGCCTAGGATAGTGCTTACATAGTAGAAAACTTCCAATAAATGTTAGCTATGATTAGTACAATTCCCATAGAGTCAAGCCATGTGATTGGCATTTCTGGGAGTTCAGTACCATTTCCATGTCAAATTACAATTCTTGCATTAACTATTGGGGCAGATATTGAGGTAAGAGAGAAGGCTGCTCTGTGAGAGATTGGAACAGTGGACATGAACAGAACAATTAAAGCCAGAAAATCTTTGAGCTGATAAACCCATTGTATTGAATGCTCCCAAAAAATGATTCTAGGCATATGACAAAGACCAACAGTTCATAAAATAGTTCAGGAAAAGAGATATTATATCTTGCTTGTATATCCTCAGTTCCTCAGTGGGAGTCAACAAAGAAACTGCTGGAATGCCGGAGGGTAGCCCAGGTCTAAATGCCAGGAAGGAACCAACCATGAGAAAACCTGGGAGAAGAGGTTCTGGGAAGCAAGAATCAAGGACAAACTCCCCAAGGCAGAAATGAGATTGGCATGTATGACGCAGAAGAAAATCCCAGCTTTGCTAGAGTACATTAAGTGAGTAGGGAGTGGGACAGATAGAGTTGGAAAAATTGTCAAGGGACAACTCATTAGGGCCAGGTAGGCCAAAGTGAAAAGTTTGGATTTTATGCTTACGCACCATGAGAAAACTTTGCAGAGCTTGAGTGAAATAACCCGGTATTTTTTAGTGGCCCTACTGGCTGTTATGTGGAGAAAGGATTCACGTGGAAATAGTAACGATAGAGGGATGTGAGTAGACTTGAAGGTATTTGCTGATGAATTGGATATGGGTGTGAGGAAAAAAAGGAAGCCTTCTGAAACACAAAGGGCCCCGTCAAACTGTATTCATTTATTTCCTACTTATCTACTGTCACTGCTTTGATCATTTCCTAGACTGTCTCTTCTTACAGTACATTTCCATCTGAACTTGCACCAATTGCTGCCATTTGTTATCTGACTACAGCTTCACCAAAGTAACCTCTTTCTGTAACCTTTCCTCACAAGGTCATAGAAAGTTTGCCTTGCCTGTTGCTCAGTAACTTCCGCCCAGAGATGATTCTCTAGCCTGCCAAGCCCATGTTTTACTTCTCTAATCATACTCACCCTGAGTCCAATCTTTATCAAGATTCTAGCTAGAGTACGGTTTACGAAGCCCTGCTCGAAGTTTGGATTTTTATGCCTGACCCAGGAAAGGGTAATATGGATTAGCTCAGTCTGTAGTTTGTAGTCTGTACTCTGGGTTTTTAGACATCTAAAGCTAACTAGACTTTGAAAAGCAGTACAGGTCCTTAATTATTTCATCAGAATTCCTTAATGTTCGTTTTTGTTTTGTTTTGTTTTGTTTTGTTTTGTTTTGTTTTGTTTTGTTTTGTTTTGTTTTTTGAGACAGGGTCTTGCTCCATCTCCCAGGCTGGATTATAGTAGCGTGATCACAGCTCACTGCAGCCTTGACCTCCCAGGCTCAATCATCCTCCAGCCTCAATTCCCAATTAACTAGGACTACAGGCACATGCCACCACACCTAGCTAATTTTTTGCATTTTTTTGTAGAGACAGAATTTCACCACATTGCCCAAGCTGGTCTTGAACTCCTGGGCTTAAGCAATCCACCCATCTTGGCCTACTAAAGTTTTGGAATCAGGCGTGAGCCACTACATCCAGCCTACATTTTTTCTTAAAAAGGCAGCAGTCCAGTTAACTTAAGAATTATGTTACAAAGCAATACTAGTTATAAAGGGTGGAAGTGGGCAAGAACAGACAAGGTTATTGGAATGCTAGAGATGGCCAGAAATAGGCTCAGATCTTGCATAAGTGACAGGTTATTTGGTGGCTTTCTATCTCTAAAATGTGATGAGAGATGCTTTTAAAGACAAATATAAGTCCCAGTCTCTTTGGATATTGTTCGCAAAATCTTCATCTTATGTTATTAATTTATAACTAACTTAAATGACATATTTTCATAACATGAAGCACTGTAATACACTCATAAAATTGCCATAGTTTTCTAAAAATTCAATGGCACTGAAAGGTCAGATGTACAAATTATCACCCCCTGGCTGCTTCATAAAGTAAAATGTAAATGCACTTCTTGTGAACTTCAGCTAGCTAGCTATTATTGGATCGGAGGATCCTAGCGATTTTTAGAGAAATGTATAAAGGCATTTAAAAGCAGAGACAGTGAGACCTGGTCTCAATATAAAAGAAAATTTTTACAATGAATGATGTTTTAACATCTCAGAGGATTTACTGTGAAAAAAAAAGAAAAACCTGACCAACTGACTAAATAAAAAGAGAAAATATTATTAATTACTCCATCTATGTCTTGTCTGATGAAAAATGCTGAGCCTGTCTCAAGAGATGCTAAAGGAAAATAAGACAGTAACCAGTCTTCTTTTTGGCCAAAAAAGTCCCTGATTTCAGTTTACAAAAATGTGTGAAACTGACCCAGAAAAGACCCTTGCACTGGAACGTAGCCCAGCTTTCCGCCTTTTGTGCCTGCTTCTAGGCAGCCTGACAGCAACACTTGACAAGAACCAGAACTGAGCTGGGAAGAAGAGAGAATGAAGAATGTGAGTGACCAGAACTTTACTTCTGTTTATATAAAATGTCCCTTTCTCAAGTTCTTCTCAACAATATATCTAGTATGAACTTACAAGGAGTAAAACTAAGTAAAAATAAATAAATAACTCCTTATTTGGTATCAATCACATCTTCTCTAAGAGGCTTAAATAGGCAGATTTAAATATCAGTTAATTTCATTTCCCTGACTTGTGCTCTTAGGAGCAGAGCCAAGGATCTGTATGATTCCCCATTCTGCGATGGACTTTGGTCTCCTGAGTGACAGCAAAAGCCATGTCATTTAGTCAAATGAGTCACACAGCCTACATGACATGGGTACAAGTCCTGGTGTTAACATGACTTCAGACTTGAGCAAGTCATTCTGTAAGCTAAGATATCTCTAAATTGGGGATGATGAGAATAACTACTTCACAGAACTACGGTGTCAGAAAAAAAGTAATACTAAAAACAGCCAAAATTTATAGTCTAAATAAATCTCTAAAGAGTCAGCTGGTCAAGGTAGCTCACGGTGTTAGCCCAAGCACTTTGAGAGGCCGATGGGGAGAATTGCTTGAGGCCAGGAGTTCAAGGCCAGCCTGGGCAACATGGCAAGACTCTGTCTCTTTAAAAAAAGGAAAAAAAAAGGCCAAATCCTAGCACTGGGGGAGGACAAGGTGGGCAGATCACCTGAAGTCAGGAGTTTGAGACCAGCCTGGCCAAAATGGTGAAACCTCATCTCTACTAAAACAGAAATTAGCCGGGTGTGGTGGCACATGCCTGTAATCCCAGCTACTCAGGAGGCTGAGGCAAGAGAATCACTTGAACACGGGGGTCGGAGGTTGCAATGAGCTGAGATCACACCACTGCACTCCAGCCTGGGCGACAGAGTAAGACTTCATCTCAGAAAAAGCTGGGGGTGGGGGGGCGGTAATTATTCATTGAGATTCGGCATTACAGACTGCTGTAACTGATTTAGTCAAGAGATCCTTTTGACAACAACCTTTGTCTTTGTAGAACAGGAAAAAAGAGGAAGGAAGAAAAAAGTTTGCTGAGATTTGGTTATACACATAACTAATGTACCCAAAACAGGGGTAGGCATAGCCTGGAAACAAAAGTCACAAGAAATCAGTCTTTATTGGGGAAGAACAGGATAAACTACAGATTTGGGCTTTCTGTTCAAAATGTATGCCGGTGGATGTACATCGCTGAAACCTGATCTATAAATTTATTCAAAAAGTCTTAAGCCTCACCCTCTAGTCACAGCAACCACTGAAAGAAATTAATCCTTTGCTTTGGGTGAGCTGTCAAAACTAGAACATCCAGTTCTCCAGAGGCTTAACCACCCAGAGATGACTAAGAAAGAAAACTGAGACTTTACTTAAGAGTACTGGTATCCTATGGTGTATGAATGTTTACATGAACAGATGGACAGCAGAAGATGCTGGTTTTGAGATCTGATCCTTTACTTGATTACTTTATACCTGAGTGAACCTGAATAAACCAGCATCTTCTATTTCACTTTTTAATTTATTCCTCCCATTCCCAACAACTTAAGCAAACAAGGAAAAGTTGGAACTTTCTTAATCCTTCTTCTTGTCCAACGTAAAATAACCTGGAATAAATAACACACTAAATCAAGCATCCCTTACTGGCCCAAAGTACATTCTCTCTATTTCTGGGTCATCTGTATTATTTCAGAGACAGGCTGAGCTGGAAATCAGAATCAGTCACAGGAGAAGATATTTTTTGTCTAAATAGTAAGTTCCATTTGGGAGTTCTTAAATGTCAGTTGTGGCTAATCTCTTCATATAAATTTCACATTTTAATTTTTACAATCCTATGTGGCAAATGCTATGATCACCCCATATTACAGATTTTTTAAATCTGAAGCACGGATTTTTAAATGTTAGGCGTCACTTCCCTACAACCTCACAGCTCATAAACAGCAAGGCTAAGAGTTGTGCTAGGTCTGTCTCTGTAAAACTTTTACATTCAAATAGCAATGTACTAATAATTGTTTTGTAAGAGGGTTGAAAGCCATTTCGTTAGTTGTAACATTTTTATTTGCTAACTGTAATAATATTGTATTTTGGAAATATATATATGTAGAATTCCTTATGTACTCTCATTTTTGGATAGCAAAAACCATCGCAGCTGTGCTCCGCTGTTTTGAAACTGAGCCAATGAAGCAGAGAGATGAGCAAATGCATTTTCCCTCTCAAAACCATCCCATATTCTGATGTAAATGATCAGCTGACACTTTAACAGCCAGCTTTCATGCAACCAATACTATCAATTCAAAGAATGTGTTTTGATTGATTTGAAAATCTGGGAATTCAAGGGTTTAACTCTGAAAACTGTGTCCTGTCTATTCAGTTTAGTTAATCTCTATCAATCAGTGGAAGTGATTCTAATCCTAGCATCGCCTACATAAGGATTGAATTCAGAGTAGGGCAAAGACCGCTGGGGCTTGGGGAATCTCTCTCCTCAGTGTGACCTGAGGATGCAACACTGTCCATATGAAATATACCAATAATAACCTCCATCAGTTTCAAATGTTCCAGGTTTGTACCTTCATCAAAAGAGCAATTTAAAAGTAAAATAACAGTCATCTCTTTGTAGAAGGCTTTCTGCAGACACTAATTCAATTTATTCCTGATAGATTTGAAGGAAACAGACTTGTCACCGGGAGCCTCTTTTTTATCACTCATTTTCATTATTGATGAAAGGTGAGGCATAAAGTGAACATGGCTGATTAAAAAACAGCCTGAGTCACACAGAACAGTGCATCACATATTCAGTAAAACTATATTCTTTAATAGGCTGTATTGATGCAATGGTTCAAGTTACCAACTGCAATCCTGACAAGACTTCGGAATATAGAACTTATTACAATGGAGTGGTATCATAGAAAGCTATTTGGTCTCTGTCTCTGGTTCCTAGCACAGAGTCTCTAAAACCCTTAGAACTTCATAAGTAATAAGCGTAATAGGAGCACCTTTTGTGCTAATAAGGACACTCTTGGTGAGCACTTAGATGGCTTCAACATGGTGGCTAATTACCAAGAAAACCAAGCCTTGTTTAGAAGCTTAGAAATTTCAATCCCACCTCCCAACCTTCAGGATTGTGAATGGAAGAGGGACTGGAGATTCAGTTAATTACCAAAAGCCAATGATTTGATCAGTCACTCCTACATAACAAACTTCCATAAAAATGGGATTCAGAGAACATCCAGGTTGGTGAAAACATCAAAGTTCTGGGAGACTGGCTCCTGGAGAGAAGATAGAAGCTAAGCTCTGCACCCCTAATTTTCCCAGCCCCTCTTCCCCACATACCTTGCCCTATTCATGTCTTCCATTTGGGTGTTCCTGCTTATATCCTTTCTTTCTCTCTTTTCTTTTTTTTTTTTTTTTTTTTTTAGAAAGGGTCTCACTATGTTGCCCAGGCTGGAGTGCTGTTGTGCCATCTCAGCTCTCTGCAACTTCCACCTTTTGCGCTCAAGCAAGCCTCCCGCCTCAGTCTCCTGAATAACTGGGACTACATGTGCACTCCACTACACCTGGTTAATTTCTGTATTTGTTGGTAGAGATGACATTTTGCCCTGTTGCCCAGGCTGGTCTCAATCTCCTGAGCTCAAATGAGTCACCTGCCTCAAACTCCTGAGCTTTAGCAATCTGCCTAGCACTTCGGGAGGCTGTAGTACTAACCTCCCAAAGTGCAAGGATTACAGTCATGAGCACCGGCACCCAGCCCTGAGTTATATCCTTTCTAACAAACCAGTAATGGTAGATAAAATGCCCTCTTGAATACTGTGAGTCATTCTGGCAGATTATCAAACCTAAAGAGAGGATTGTGAGAAACCCCAATTCATAGCTGGTCAGTCAGATGTACAGAGGCCCAGAACTTGTGATTGGCATCTGATGTAGGGGCAGTCTTGTGAGACTGAGCCCTTAAACCTGCAGAGTCTGAGGCTGATTTCAGATGGTGTCAGAACTGAATTGAATTGTTTGGAACCCAGTTGGTGCCTGGAGAGTTGGAGAATGGTTAGTGTAAGGGAAAAAACATACACATATTTGGTGTAATAAGGGTTGTAAGTAAAACGGTTAGATTGGTAAGACAATTTTTAAGGACAATAATGTTCAATAATTTGGAACTTAACAATAAGGTTTGAGTGGAAAATTTAGGTGCACATAGAAGCCTGTATATGAAATATGTACATAGAATGTTCATAATACCTTTATTTGTAAGAGCAAATACTGGAAATCCAAATGTCTTTCAATGGATGAATAATTGAACAATGGACTATTACTCAACAATAGAAAAGAATAAACTGTTGTTGCATGTAATGACCTAGAAGGCTTTCGAGGGCAGTATGCTGAGTAAAAAAAAAAAAAAAAAAAAAATGTCAGTTTCAAAACCTTGCATTTTGTACAACTCCATTTATAAACATTCTCAAAATGACAATGGAGAACAAATTAGTGGTTGCCAGGAAACACAGCGTAAATATAAAAAATAGCACAATGGAGTTCTTATGCTGATGTAATTTTTGTACTGTTTGAATGTTTGTCATTTTATTAAAAATTGAGTTGCTAGATGGATAATTTTACATGCTATATAGTCTTTAGCCAACTCACTAGTTCTGCCCCTCATATTTCACCTGCCTTTCCAAAACCGGGTTTCCCACACACGTCCTTGCCTGTAGCTTGTAACAGACTGAGAAACGTCATCTCTCTTGAACTCATTCTGATTATTTTTCTTTTGGGAAACAGCTCTGCCATGTTATATGCCACTCCAATCTCTCCTGGAATTAAACACACACACATACACATTTTTCTCCAACTTACTTCATATATAATTAGGTTCTCACAAGTTAATTTATCAATTTAATTCAACAGGAAATATCAAAGTAACAATTTTCACATGTGGCATTAAATCTCAAAGTAACTTTAGAGCTAACATGTCTATTCAGTAAGCTAAAGCAATATTGTATAATATATTATACTGCTGCCTTAAGTTTTAAAAATGAGTAAAAACACACGATATTAAGGGGAAGATATAGTATTTATTCTATCATGTAGGCTATGCTAGGCACATCGTTTTCTTTGCCCAAAGCCTCTTACTTTCATAAGAAATGAGTTATCATCCACATGGTTACTACGGGAGCAGCTATTGTCAGAGCTGCCTTATACTATCTTACAAAGGTTGGTTGTTAGCATCTCTTCCAACTCCACATGCAGTGATATCACATTAGGCTCTTGAAATCAGCCATGGTGAGAATATTTACACCTCAAATTAGCAAACTGGTGCACCTCCCCTCTCCTCACCCCAAGAGCCAACTTTTACACATTGTCACCACATCACTGCATTAATATGCTATGACTGTCCCTTAGGTTACAGTTACTTACACAGAAGTAGATACTGAACTCCAGCTGAGCCAATCAGACCTTTTCATGTAATTTGTATAACTGGAACTGAGAATAAAAGCCAATTTCTCTCCAGTGGCAAGACACAGTAATAAGTAAATTTTAGGAGATGTTGAAGAGAAAGGGAGGCTTTTTTTCTTTAGATCAGAAAACTAAAAACAAAAAGAGAATAAAATAAATGTACAGAGGAAAGCAGGTATGAGAGATGATGAGATAACTTTGGGATATTTAAGTCCCTTCTTCTATTTATTCCAGAAAAGCACCTACATTTCTACCCATGGGTTCCATTAGACACTTCATTTTCATTAGGACAAATTCCTCTGCGCTAATCCAATTTAATTAAAATTTCTGAACTATCATCTGAAAGAGTCCTAACAAATATGTGGGTCCTCAAATATATACTACTTTAATCTGAAAATCTCTCAAAGCCTTTCATATAGTGGTCACTGAAAAAGGTTCCTCTTTGCTTTGGCAGCAGTGGTGACTATTGAATTAGAATTTAATTGCAGTGCTGTTTCTGTTAATCAGATGGAACTAATCCTACCTCTTTGCAATTTGGTCTCTTATCATTCTTTCTACAAAAAAAAAAACAAATTAATTTTCTCTTACTTAAAAAATATTCTTTTATTATAAGTATTTTTAATTCTCTAGAATGTAAATAATCTTTTTTCTATGCTTGAAGTTTTACTTTCATATCATAAACACGCCATCTGGATTACTAAAAGGAGGAATCATTTTTATAACCCTTTGGCTCAGCTCAAAATTGCTATTTACATAAAGTCAAACTTACCCCAAGCCAAGACTATAGGATACGGTTGTTCAGGGTGTGTCCTGTACAAAGGCATCTAGCCCATGGAGTGAGTGGAGGCCCACCATGGGGGAAGGTGCTCAAACTCTCCAACTGTGGCATGGACCTAGCCACCTGCATGATACAACCCAAGAGTGAAAATTTCTCTCCTATGAATTCTTGTGACTCTTTTACTATCCTCTATAGCACATTCATTTTGCTAACTTTATCTCCTTTATTACATAGTGAAATCTTTTGAGGGTGGGAAACTGCATTATACTATCCTTCCAAGTGCCCAGAACGAAAACATTTGATTTAACCAATGAACATCTGATAAATGAGATAATGCGTTTATAAGTGAGCCATTACACACCAAAGTAGCACAAATCTTAAAGTGTTTATTTTATTTAGTTCCAAACTATACTTTCACTACAACTGAAGATCTCTATATTATAGCTATATCTGCCAGTAAAAACTCTGGGCTAAATAGGCCATGAAAATGGTATAAGGAAATATCCAACTTAACAAAAGAGTAACGCAGGCACAAGTTAACCCCAAACTGAGACAAAAATACCATTAGTTACCTATTGAAACATTGCCTCTTGTATATATAAGTGAGCCAGATAAGGGAAATAAGCATTCTAGTCAAACAGCAATGCAAGATTAGAGCGAATCAAAAGAAGGAGCAATCATTTGTGAATGGAAGCAAACTAATTCTATTAAAAATGCCACAGATATCTAGCATTAAAAAATTTAAAAATTTAAGCTTTGTGAACTTGAAAGATATTTAAAATCATTGTTCTAAGTATGACGCAGAAACAGGCTCCAATTCACGGCCTACATTCAAACCAGGATGTGTTGATTTAACTCCAAAGCTTAGACTACTGGAAGCCATATAATCAATAACCTCCAGGGATCATATTTTAATATCTCTGCCAACTTAATTAATGTACTCAGGTGCCAGCTTCCTTGTTTTACACATATTTTTTTCCGTGACACAGCCCTCAGCAGATCATGAGAACATGCGCTCCTATATTGCAGAGTTTAGAGCCAAGAATTAGCTTGAATGCAGATGCACAGAGTTAAATCACATAGCTGGTATTATTACAGTAGTTGAGCATCAAAATCCCTAAAGTTATACTGTATCAATTTTATTATACAGTTGGCTCTTAAACAACACAGATTTGGACTGTGCAAGTCCACTTATACCAAGGTTTTTCAACCAAACTTAGATTGAAAGTTCAGTATTAAAGAAATGCAAAATCTGGCTATATGGAGGGCCAACTTTTTGTTATATATTCAGGTTCTTCAGGACCCACTGTGAGACTTGAGTGTACAAAGATTTTGGTACAGGTGGGGACCTGGAACCAATCCCCTGCATATGTCAAGCGACAACTGTACTTAAAAGCAAATAAACATATAAAATAAATAATTTTCTAAGTACAAATGAAAATTTCCCTACAGGAGTCCCAGCAGGGCCCTGAACTCAATTCCTTAACATGGGCCAGTCTGAGAAGTAATCAATGGCCCGTGGAGTCCTGTCCTACTTATGAAAGAAATGGGCAAAGTTTCTCTATTATTCCTTTCTTCTTTCTACAGTCTTCTCTCACTGCCCACCCGTTTTTAGAGATCCTTCTTTTCCTAAATGCCTGGATTTTGATACTTGAATTTTGATGCCCAGTACATGGAGCACATCAATAAATAAATGAATTCACATTCAGAGGGTAATGACTAACTCTGTTTACCAAAGTTGTTGGTCTTGCATTCGTTTGGCTCCTATAGAAGGAGCTTCCAGCCCTCTGAAGGCAACTATACATAGTCTGGTGTCTCTGGGGGTATCTTACATCTGACTCATCCCTAAGTGACTGGTTCTGCTCTGCTCCAATGGAGTCTAAGCAGTTTGAGAACTATCAGGTACAGAGTGAGAGGCAAATTGAGTGAGGGGAGACTCCCAGGACCCAGAAGCACCCCTCTCAGCATGAATAATACTCTGTAGATTTTCCCTCTGTAACCTTTATTATCTCTATAGGTTCAATTCCTATGAACTAATTTTTTTTTGAAAACCTACCCCTAACCTTACTGCCTCTACCCCTATTCCCATAAAGGCAAAGTGTCTCTCCTTACAATACACTAAGAATACATATTTTAGAAACCTCTTTTCTTCTAGGAAACCGTGATCCTCAAGGAAAGGAAACAAGTCTTATTTTTTTCTTAATGTTCTATTTTCTGACATGGTACCTGTGATAATTATGAGCATAATAAATGTTTTCTGGCTGGGCACAGCAGCTCATGCCTATAATCTCAGCATTTGAAGAGGCCAAGGCAGGAGGACCACTTGAGCCCAGGAATTTGGGACCAGCCTGGTTAACATAGCAAGACTCTGTCTCTACTAAAATAATAATAATAATAATAATAATAATAATAATGTTTTCTGAAATTTTGAAATTCCGGAAGTATTTGCATGTTGAGAAGGCAATATTTAACGTCTTTTTTAACCCTTGATGCTTAATTATTAATCAAGATTTAGTTCAAATAGTCTCCTTTCTATGAAACTTTCTCTGGCTCCCTACAATACTTTACTCACACCTTCATTATAGCAATGCAATCTTTCTTACAAGTTGTTAGACATCTTTTTGCCTGACTAGGCACTGGGCTCCTTAGGGAAGGGAACTATGTATACTTTGTTACAATACAAAGAGCTCTCCAACTCTTCCCTTGCTGGATTATAAAAGGCATTCATTAAATATTTATAAGAGAAAAAGTGGAATACAGGGATAAAGGGAGGGGGTGGGGGAGAACAAAGGGGAAGAGAGAAAGGAAAGATGGGGGAAGTGAAGGAGGAAGGAATCAAGAGGTTCTTTCAGATAGCATTTGATATGGGAGGTGTTTAGTAAAAGGCAGCTTTTTCAAGGCTTTAGAAATCAAGTCATATTGCTAACTACTTATTATGTATAAAAATAACTTCAGTCTGGAAGTTGATTGCTCATTTAACTTAATAGAAAAATATATGTATTTCAAATGCAGAATTTTCACAATAAACATTTTGAAATAAAATCTCTATCCACTTAACTAAAACGAGATCACTTCTTAACAACACGCAAATATACACGACCTGAGTGGAAGAAGGCAACTGGATTAAAAGCTTGACAGAATTAAGTTTGTATGCCCGCTTTATACCAAAGTACCAAAAAATATCTGTTAATTCAATAGGAGAAATTCTTTGATAAAGCTTATGTGTAGTATTAACTGAAAATTGTGCTAGTGACATGCCATGGTTAAATGTAGCATTTCTATTTCATTTATATGTTAGAAAATAATTTTCTCCCTTTTTGCAGTTCTCATATCTCAAATTTTAAATTTGCAATTTATGTTACTATTTGTTTAATGGTGTCACATGAACCAATTTCTTCACTTATAAATCAAGGAACTAAAGAAAAAAGAAATAGAAATTTGGCTACCTGGTTTTGTCATTTTGCATAAATTTGCATAAGTATTCTACTAACTCACCAAGGATGTACCTTGATTAAAGAAACTCAGTAAATAAAAGAAAAATGCACATTTTGTCCAAGGGTCGCCACTCTTACTTGGATCCTGAAAAGAAAGGGCAAGAGCCAGGGCTCTGAGAGACATTACATTCTGACCCAGCACTATCACTTCCCAACTGTGTGCAGCAATTGAACAAATTGCCTAACCCTCCTAAGCTTCTATTTCTTCTTCTATAAAGATAACAGGCCCAGTGGCAGGGGCTTACACCTGTAATCCCAGCACTTTGGGAGGCTGAGGCAGGCGGTTCACGACGTTAGGAGATCAAGACCATCCTGGCCAAAATGGTGAAACTGTCTGTACTAAAAATACAAAAATTAGCTGGGCGTGGTGGTGTGTGTCTATAATCCCAGCTGTTCAGGAAGCTGAGGCAGGAGAATTGCTTAAACCAGGGAGTCAGAGGTTGCAGTGAGCTGAGATCACACCACTGCACTCCAGCCTGGGTGACAGAATGAGACTCCATCTCAAAATAAAAATAAAAATGAAATAAATAAAGATAACAATAGTATTTATTTCATAGGACTGTAAGGAGAATCAGTAAGACAATTCATGGAAAGTTCTCAGCACAGAGTATAGATAATCAACAAATGCTAGTCATTACAATAGTGGTATTATTATTTTATTATTAGCATGATTCTTGTAAAAATTTCTTGACCAGGCTCTTTGACTAGGCCTCACCCACCTCCACTACTCAAATTATTGTAAATTCCACATCCAGGTTAATAGTCTTAAATTTGTCCTTTAGATTTATTGTTTTTCCTTTAGACTTGTCACTTTCCACCTCTAAAATCCTGAATGAGTCAAATGATTCACTGAATAAACTGTAACCCTTCAGCCTAACATTTAAAATCTTCACTATGTGGCCTGAAATTGCCCTTCCAGAATGGCTACCTATACTCTGCATACTAGACATAGTCCTTTCCTCTTTGCCCTTTGTGTCTATCTTCCTCCATTTCTTTGTCTTGTTTTACTGATATATAGTAGTTGTACATATTTTAGGGGGACCCGATATTTTGATACAATGTGTAATGACAAAATCAGAGTAACTGGGATATCAACCACCTCAAACATTGATCTTTTCTTTGTGTGGGGAACATTACAATTTTTTTCTAGCTACTTTAAAATATACAATGAATCATTTTAACTAAATTTTTTCTATTATCAAAAATTAGAACTTATTCCTTCTATCTAACTATATTTTGTACCCATTAACCAACTTCTCTTCATCCCTCCTTTCTCCATTCTCTTCCCAGTCTCTGCTAACCAACATTTTACCACCTACCTCCATGAAATCCACCTTTTGATCTCCCCGCATATGAGTGAGAACATGTGAAGTTTATCTTCCTGTGCCTGACCTCCATTCCCTCCGAGTTGTCACAAATGATAGGATTTCAAGGGTTTTTTGATGGCTAAATAGTATTCCATTGTGTATATATACCAAATTTTCTTTATCCACTTATCCTTTGATGAGCACAAGGTTGATTCCGTATCTTGGTAGTTGTGAACAGTGCTGCAATACAGACAGAAGCACTTTGATATACTGATCCCTATCTTTGGGGTATATACCCATCATTGGGATTTCTGGATCATATAGTAATTCTATTTTTAGTTTTTTGAGAAAATTTCATACTGTTTTTCGTAAGAGATGTACTACTTTGTTTTTTTATGTTTTTTTGCTTTTTTGTTTTTGTTTTTGAGATGAAGTTTTGCTCTTGTTGCCCAGGCTAAAGTGCATTGGCACAATCTTGGCTCACTGCAACCTTTGCCTCCCAGATTCAAATGATTCTCCTGCCTCAGCCTCCCAAGTAACTGAGATTACAGGTGTGTGTCACCATGCCCAGCTATTTATTTATTTATTTATTTTTAGTAGAGACGGGCTTTCACCATGTTGGTCAGGCTGATCCTGACCTGAAGTGATCCACCTGCCTCCACCTCCCAAAGTGCTGGGATTACAGACATGAGCCACCACATCTGGCCAACTTTGATTTGTTTTGTTTTGCATTTTACCAGTCATAACATAATATTCAAAAAGATATTTCAGTTAAATCATCATTCTCTTTCACATATGCACTGAGTTATTCTAAAGACAAAGCTGAGGTCTGGCATAGTGGTTCAAACCTGAAATCCCAGCATTTTGGGAGGCCGAGGTTGGTGGATCACGAGGTCAAGAGATCAAGATTATCCTGGCCAACATAGTGAAACCCCATCTCTATTAAAAACACAAAAATTAGCTGGACATGGTGGTACACACCCGTAGTCCCAGCTACTCAGGAGGCTGAGGTTGCAGTGAGCTGAGACTGTGCCACTGCACTCCAGCCTGGTGACAGAGTGAGACTCTGTCTCAAAAAAAAAAAAAA
>CAUYOR010086981.1:0-19891 GCA_963573925.1 Callimico goeldii
CCTTACACCTTATACAAAAATTAAGATGCATTAAAAATTTAAACATAAGACCTAATACCATTAAAACCCTAGAAGAAAACCTAGGCAAAACCATTCAGGACATAGGCATAGGCAAGGACTTCATGACTAAAACACCAAAAGTGACGGCAACAAAAGCTAAAATAGACAAATGGGACCTAATTAAGCTTAAGAGTTTATGCACAGCAAAGAAACAATCATTAGAGTGAACCGGCAACCAACAGAACAGAAAAAAATGTTTGCAATCTACCCATCTGACAAAGGGCTAATATCCAGAATCTGTAAAGAACTAAAGCAGATTTACAAGAAAACAAACAAACAAACCCATTTAAAAGGGCAAAGGATATGAACAGACACTTTTCAAAAGAAGACATTTATGAGGCCAGCAAACATATGAAAAAATGCTTAACATCACTGGTCATTAGAGAAATGGTATTATTTCTTACTTAAATGTTTAGTAGATGCCCAGTGAGGGCATCTGGGCCTGGAGTTTTCTTCGTAACAAGTATTCTAAATGCAAGTTGAATATCTTTAACAGATATATGACTAATCAGTCTATGCAATTATTTTTTATTATACTTTTGTCAGTTTTGTCTTTCAAGAAGTATGTCCATTTCATCTATTTGGACAATTTACTGGCTTAAAGATGTCCCTAATATTCTAGTATTATCATTTTAATACATGTAAAATCTGTATTGATGTTATTTCTTTCATTCATGAAATTGGTAATTTTTATATTATTTATTTTTATCTTTGTCAGTCTGGTTAGTATTTTATTACTTTCAATAATTACAATGACTGTAGAACTTTTTAAAATTCATTTCTCTATTTTTAAAATTTCACTGATCTATGCTCTAATTTTTATTTTTTCTTCTGCTTACTTTGGGTTTAATTTGCTCATTTTTCTAATTTCTATGTTGAGGTCACTGATTCAAGAGATTTCTTCCCCCCCAATTCAGGTGTCCAGTGCTCTGAATGTCTGCAAGTACTGCATCCCCAAATTTTGATATTTTGTGTTTATATTTTTATTCAGTTCAAAATACTTTCTTATTTTCCTTATGATTGCCTCTTTGAGTAATTATGCTATTTAGAAGTGTAATATTTAGTTTCCAAATATTGTAGGGGTTTCCAGATATCTTTTTGTTATTGACTAATTTAATTCCATTATGGTAAAAGAACATACCTTGTATGAATTGAATCATTTGAAACTTACCGAGACTTACTTGATGGTCTAAATTATGATCTAAATCGGTAAATGTTCTGTGTACATTTGAAAGTGTATTCTCCTATCGTTAAATGAAGCACATTATAAATGGCATTAAGGACTATTGGTGGATCCTTAGTCATTTTTCTACTTGTTCTATCTATTTTTCAGTGAGGATATTGAAAAATCTGATTGTAATGGTATAGATGGTATTTTTGCATCATATATTTGGAGGCTTGTTTATTTTGTGCCTAGACATTTCGGATTGTTATGTTACCTGGGTGAATCAACCCCTTTATCATTATGTAATGACTCTATTTACGCCTAGTCACATTCTTTATCCTAAAATCTATTGTTTCAGGTGTTAATAGAGCCAGCATAGCTTTCTTCTGACTAATGTTAATGTGTTATATATTTCTCCCTTCTTTAACCTATTGGTGTCTTTATGTGTAAGGCGGAGTCTTGTAGACAGCATCAAATTGGGCCTTGCTTTATGTCTAATCTGACTGGCTCTGCCTCTGAATTAATATGTTTAGATCAGAGGTCAGGAAACAACAGCTTACCACCTATTTTTGTAAATAAAATTTGATTGAAACACAGTCATGCTCATTTGTTTATGTAATGCTTATAGCTGCTTTCACTCTCCAATGGCTGAGTTGAGTGGTTATGACAGATACCACATGGCTTTAAAGCCTAAAATATTGACTGTCTGATCCTAAAAAGAAAAAGCTTGTCAATCCACAGTTAACATAATCTACATTTGATGTAATTATTGATAAAGTCATTGTAAGACCTACCAATTTGTTATCCATTTGTCTCATCTGTTTTTTTCTCTTTTCCTTTTGTTCCTGATTACTTCTGGATAAATTGACTAGACTTTGTGATTCCATTTTATCTGCTTTGGTTTTCTAGCTATTAGCAATTTGTTGTGTTATTTTCATGCTTTCGTTTGGAGTTTCTAGTATTCATCTTAATATATCATAGTCTCTCTTGAAGTATGTCACTTTGTATTGTATAAGAACCTTACAATAAAATATTTTCCTTTATCGTCTCATCTCTAGGCCTTGTGCTACTGTTAGCATATATTTTACTTGCACATATGTTATATACCTTAAGATATTATGCTATGGCCTTTGCATTAAACCCATAGTTGTCTTGTATATAGATTTAAATAAGAAAAGAATTATTATAGTTTCCTATGTAGTTTAATAGTTACCACTTATTATGTTCTTCATGTATTCGTGTAGATTTATGTTTTCATTTGGTATCATTTTCCTCCTGCCTAGGGACTTTCTTTAATACTTTTACTAGTACAGATGTGTTGATAAATTCCTTCAGCTTTTTTTTTTCTAAAAAATTTTTTTCTGAAAAAATTTTTGCTTTTTCCCTTTGTTTCTGAAAGAGTGTCCCTAAGTTGAGAATTCTAGATTGATAGTTGTTTTTCTTGCAGTACCCTACAGAGCTCATTCCACTGTATTCTGGCTTTCATTGTTTCTTATGAGGAATGTACTGTCATATATCTTTTTATTCTCTGTGCATTGTCTTTTTTTTTCCTCCAGCTATTTTTTAGATTTTTCTCTTTACTACTGTTTTAAGTAGGTTATGATGTGCTTCTTTTGAATTTTATTCTTGTATCTTGTGTTTGGGGTTCATAGACTTTCTTGTGTCTTTGGGTTTATAATTTTCCTCTACTTAAAAAAATTTAGCCATTATATCTTTTAAAAGTGTACCATCCTCTTTCTCCTCTTTTGGGGACTCCAATTACAATTTGTATTTGAATGTCTAATCAGCTAATAACCCCATCCATTTTAGTTTTGATATCATATATGGTGGTTTTAATATCTAGAGGTTTGATTTGAGCCTTAAAAAATATCTTTCATACGTAATCCTTCCTTTAGATTCCTGAACTTATAGAATGCACGAGAATAACTATTTTAAGTAACTATTACTTACATAATATGTATAATCTGTCAGTTTTGATGGGTTCCTTTTCGTCTTCATTGTGGGCATTTATTTGCATGCCTGGTTACGGACTTTCGATTAGATGTGAGAAATCCACTCCCTGTGAAATTTTACATTATCAGTTGATATTTTTGTATTTATAAAAAAGTATCTTGTTTTTTCATTCTGAGACACACTTTAGTCACATGAATACATTTTGATTTTTGAGGTCTTGTTTTTGAGTGTTGTTAGGCATGACCAGAGCACAACTTGTTCTATAACTAACATTTCCTTCCTATGAGGTAAAACCCTTCTTTGTACTCTACGCCATGGTCCATGATTTATGAAGGTTTTTACTGTGGCTGTGAGAATCGCACCTATTCTCAGCCCCATGTCAATTCCATGTATTGTTCTATTAGGCTGTTCTTTCCTTGGCCTTGTATAGTTTCTTAACACCTGTGCTGACTGGTATTCAACTAAAGACTTGAGAAGATCTGTACAGTTAACTCTGTGCAGCTTTCTCTCCTTTGGTATTCTTACTGTGGACTCTAGCCAGTTTAACCTTCTTGTAAGCATAACACTGTCTCCTCAATTCAGTGAGACCATGGAGTGCTAGATGGGTTTTCCCACCCTGGAAACTCTCTCCAGGCAGTCATGACCTGGAAACTCTCTCCAGACAGTCATGACCTGGAAACTCTCTCCAGACAGTTAGCTGCATAATCAGAGCACTCTATTACTATGCTTTCTTGTCTTTCAGTGTCATTTATTTTCAGATGTCTAATGTCATAAGAACTATTGTTTTCTGTAGTTTTTTTTCTGTGTTTAATTGCTTCAGTTGGGAGAATCAATCCACTCCCTGTTACTCTACCTTGATCAAGGGTGAATGTCATTTTAAAAGTGATGTAGCATTGTTTGAATAACCACACTTAGTGTAATTAATAACCCACATTGAAAATTTTAGTATTATGTAATTTTTCCACAATTATAAATAACACTGAAAAAATTTCTTTTCTATAAAATCTTTGACTATTTTTTCCCCAATAAGATCGATTCTTAAATGTGGAATTCTTACCATAGATAAAGACATCTTTAAAGCTTTTGGTATTTTGTGCTAAATTGTCTCTCTGAGCTTGGCTTGCCTAATCTTGGCTAGGCTTGCTCACATTTCTGGGGGTCAGTTAGCTGTGGACTTAGGTAGAATGGCCTTGGCTTGGATGACTGGGACATCAGCTCTGGTTGACGTGTCTGTCATCCTCTAGCAGGCTAGCTGGGTTTGTTCTCCCTGGTAAAGGCTAAGGTGAAAAGGAGCAAGCAGCAAGTTGCAAATATTTTATCTACTTTTTCCATCATTTCTACTAACATCTCATTATGCAAAATGTCACACGATGTGGGCTGTATTCACATAGACACTACAAGGTTAGATGGCAAAAGGCTTGGTTACAGTGAGGCTTAAAAAGTCAGGGCTATTTATTCAGTCAATTTATCTTATTCTGTGAGGTGTATTAAGTGCTCAGTGAATGAATAATACCATTTTACTTTTTCGTTTTAAGGTGTATTACTTCTGGGATTGCATTAGTGTCCAGTGATACCTCTTAGTCCCAGTAGCTTAGCTCCATAAACACTAATTATGAATTTAATTTCTTTCTTCAAGGAATTACTCAATGCATGGCTGTTGTATTAAGTAATACTGTATTCATGTTGTTTTACAGGACACGTGAAACAAAAGACTACACAAACATGGTTGTGAAACTATTAGAATAATTATAAATTAATTCCACTTCTGTTACCATCATTTTAATACCAATCTGTGAAATGCCTTTTCCCTTGCTTATCTAAATTCTATTTTTTAATGGCCAGTTCACATGCCAACTTATACCTGAAACATTCGTGAGTCTACAATAATCTTGCTCTTGCTAATACAGTATCTCATACCAGATTCTATAAATTACCATACCAGATTCTGTAAAACTAGTTCATATGAGTAATTAACAAAAATATTGAAAAATGTTCTCTGGTCAAAAAAATAAGTTGATAAAATAATTGCTTAAAC
The DNA here is from genome assembly GCA_963573925.1 of Callimico goeldii. Classification (NCBI taxonomy): domain Eukaryota; kingdom Metazoa; phylum Chordata; class Mammalia; order Primates; family Cebidae; genus Callimico; species Callimico goeldii. Next base: position 5,214 of record CAUYOR010086981.1, read on the forward strand.
AAGTTGAATTTTTATTTTTTAATGCCCCATACAGCAGTGTATGCTGTGTATCTACAAAGGAGAGGGTAAAATTATTTGAAGCATTTTCCCAATTTATTAATCTAAGTAAAAAGTTTCTTTTTCTTCTTCTTTTTTTACTATTTCATAAGCTGGTATTTTAAGGGATTCACTTTGGGATGCATTAATACATAGTATGCAATATGGCAATTTAATATATGCATCCTTGTCATCTCAAATATACTGTATTTTTATTTGCTTATGCCTGGTTTATTCAATAATAATGTCATGATGTACACTGGGATTTGAAGATTACAAAAAAGGATTTTCATAAATTATTTAGTTTGATCTTTACAACAATATCTGAGCAGTCTGAGCTGGAGATATTTAAGAAGTGACCGGAAGACCTCCTTCAATTTTTTAACAAATATTGATTGAATAATGATGTGATTCTTATCAGCTTGGTAGGCTCTAAGGATACACTGGTGACCAAGGGAACAGTTCATGGCAGAGAATCACTCAGGCAGGGACTTGTCATGTAAAATGAATGCAAATAATGCAGTCTTCGGGACATAGATGGTGGTGATGGTGGCACAACAGTTCATAATGCTGCAGAACTTATGTTTAAAGATGGTTACAATAGTAAACTTTGTGTTATATATATTATATTACAATAAAAAATAATTAAGTAAGCAGAAAGCAGAGGAAGAATATGGTAAAATGATAACAGGTATGAAGATGAAGTGATGAATATTTGGAGCTCTATATAATATTCTCTCTACTTACATATTTTACTTTTTATAATAAAGTTAAAATATAAGAAGAAATAATCTTCAACCTAACAGCAATGGACAGCTATTGAAAGATTTTAAGGAGAGCTACATGATAAGATTTGATCTTTCAATGGCAAAAATCGCAATTACTTTTGCACCAACCTAATAAGATCACTGTTTGATGCTTCATGGAGAAACAAATGATCAGGAACAAAAAGGAGGCTTGAGATATCTAGGTAGAAGAATATTCTTTGTTCTAGGGTGATATCAGCAGTCATGAGGAAATGTGGATATATTGAAACATATTTAGGGTGAAGAATTATGGGACTTGGTGATTGGATAAACATAAACTATGGAGTAGGTTGTGGAGGAGGTAAGAAGATGAGAAATCCAAGAAGTGTCTTGTCAGGGAAACTAAAAGAAAAGATGGTCAATGTTAAATGCTGCAAAGAGTTTTAGATAAAAGTATTTCTGACATGAGGAATATAGAAATTATTTGTAACCTTAGCAAGAGGATTTTTGGTTTAGTGAGTGGAAACCAGTTAGTAGTAGGTTGAATAGTGAATAGAAAGAGAAGAAATTTATTCAAGAGGTATGTATGATTCTGATGAGTGGGGATGTGAAAGACGTTGAGTCAGTTATAGTGGAATGCAGCTTTGGTTTTATTTTAGGACTGGACAAATTTGGGTATCTTTTAATGCTTATAGGAAAGATCCAGTAGATGAGAAGTGGTTGAGCTATGATGGGAAGGAATGGGCTCTAGGCCAGGGATCAGCATACTTTTTTCCTTAAAGGGCCAGGGTAGTAAATATTGTAAACTCAGCAGTCCTTACAGGATCTGTCTTCATGACTCAACTCTACCATAGAGCAGCCATAGACAGTGTGTGAAGGAACCAGCGTAACTATGTTCCAGTAAAATTTTATTCGTAGATAATGAACTTTGAATTTTGTATCACTTTTATGTGTCATTCTTTTTTTGAATTTTCTTTCAACATTAGATATATCAAAATCATTCTTAGCTCTCAGGCCATGCAAAAACACGTGGAATTTGGTCCCTGGGTCATGGTTTGCCAAATCCTGCTCTAGAGCTTTCTTGTGAAAATATAATTAGAATACAGGTAATAGTAAAATTTTCTTGATGGAAAGTATTATTTTAGAATATTTACATTAACTGAATCATTTATTATTTACAATAACCTTATGAGAGAGGAACTACTATTGTCTCTATTTTACCAATAAGAAATGGAGGCACAGAACCGTTAAATGCATGCCTTCACATTATCTGACTTGAAACTATACTCTAAGGCTACAGTAACCAAAATAACATGGTGCCAGTACAAACACAGACACATAGATCAGTGGAACAGAGTAGAGGACCCAGAAGTAAAGCTTCACACCTATCACCATCTGATCTCCAGATCTAATATCCAGAGTCTATAAGGAACATACTTCAACAAGAAAAAAAAAAGCAGACAAAAGCATGGACACTTCTCAAAAGATGACCTATGAACAACAAATATATGAAAAAATGGTCAGTATCACTAATCATTGGAGAAATGCAAATTCAAACCACAATGAGTTACCATCTCACACCAGTCAAAACAGATATTACTAAAAAGTAAAAAAAAAAAAAAAATAGATGCAAGTGAGACTGTGGAGAACAGGGAGTGCTTACATATTGTTGGTGGGAATGTAAATTAGTACAGCCACTGTGGAAAACAGAGATTTCTCAAAGAACTCAGAACTACTGTTTGACCCAGAAATTCCATTACTGGGTATACATGTCCAAAAGAAAATAAATCCTTCTACCAAAAAGTCACATGCACTTGTATGTATCATAGCACTATTCACAATAGCAAAGACATGGAATCAACCTAGGTGCCCATTAACAATGGTTGGGTACAATTAAAAAATTGTGGCATATATATACTGTGGAATACTATGCAGTCATATAAAAGAACAAAATCATGTCCTTTGCAGCAACACAGATGCAGCTGGAAGCGATTCTCCTAAATTAGTGCAGGAGCAGAAAATCAAACACTACATGTTATTGCTTATAACTGGGGGCTAAACATTAAATACCCATGGACATAGAGATGGCAGCAACAGACACTGGGAACTACTATGGGAAACAGAAAGCAGGCACAAGTGTTGAAAACAAATGATTGAGTACTATGTTCACCACCTGGGTGACAGGATTAATCACACCCCAAACCTCAGCATCATGCTGTATATCCATATAACAAGGACATGTGCTCCCTGAATCTAAAATAAAAGTTGAAATTATATATACATAATCTATGCCTAATGTTACATTTATAAAAGTTCCCGGAACCTTAATGAAACCCAAACAATTTGTTTCTGGAGCTCACAGTCTTATCTACAAGCATATTTCACTAAGGCCATCCACTGATAGGGAAGGGGGCATGGGTCGAGTGGGTCTTCTAAGGAGCATGAAGGAAGGGCAGAATGATTGGAATAATGTAATAAGATCATAAGGGATGTCTAGAGCTCAGTTGAGACCTGTTATGACAAATTGAAAGTGCTATCAGTCAACCTGGTGATGTGATTTGCTCCTGAGGGTCTCAGCTACTGGACTGCAGGCACTGAGAAGACAGACTTTTGGGTTTCTCTAAGCTTAGGATTGATCAGGTACGGCAGGAGAACAAAGTGAAAATGGACAGTGAGGATGACTGTAATATTCTACAGAGAAAAGAGGCTTTGGGGAACATACTCTGCTTATTAAAAAGCTCTGCTATGGTAGTATTTTTCTCTTGCCGGTGTCCTCTGGGAAAGAATTTTGGTGAATAGAGCAGAGCCTTGCAATTTAGCTAAGTTTAATACTCTGAGAATTAGTGTATGTTAAACTCTGTTAGATGCTAGGCATATTTTCAATGAGGACTTTGCTGTTTATCTATTCTTAATGCCATTAGTTTCAGAGATTTTGTCCAAAAGCAATGCATCAGATTATTCAGTGCTTTCACTCTGGCCTACATATTTATTCCACCTCAGTTGCAAGGTTATATTAATGACGACTTTCAGGTTTCTTTTATGTCATTTATGTCCTTTCAGAATAAAAAATGTCTGTGTTGTAGTAAATGAACAGGCCCTAAATTTATATCTCAAATTTTATTTTACAGACTGAAAGGTTAAAATTTACACCTGAGAAAAATCAAAAGCAAAGAGTCAAATGTAAAATTCTGTATACATCGTAATGGCCCATCTCAGCAAACTTTTAATAATTAAGGCTTGGGTAATTGGATGCCACTAAATAATTTTCACTGTCAGTTGAACATTAGCTGAGCATCAATGTGCTTTTTTAAAACTTACTTTCATGATGACTCTGACAGACTGAAATTGTGAACTGGATTCTGAATCACAAAACTTTGATAGATTAGGCAATAATGAGATGAATCATTAGAAGTGATTTTATTGTGAACTTATTAACGCAGTGTACAAAACTTGAATCCGAAGGTAATAGAATTAGTTGTTTAAAATCAGAATCTTGGGCCCCATTCCAAGTTTACTGAATCAGCATATGCATTTTAATAAGATCTCCAACGATCTGTATGGACATTACAATTTAAGAAGTACTTGTCCCTGTCATCATTTTAGCAATTAAACATTGTAATTAACTAAAATTTTACCTCGTGTAAAGCATGCATTTGTTTTTGTATTTTTGGTCCAGTGATGAGCTGCACACATGTAAGCCCAGATATTTTTTGGATAAAAAGCTAGTTTGAGGGGAAAATCGGAGAAAGACTTGGGTCTCATTTTATTCTGCACTTCAGAGACTGCTGGTTAGCAAAAGCATTCATTCACAATTCTAACACCCGCTTTCTCTTGTCTTCTTTAATTATGCTCTAGCTTCCCTCTTTCCTTCTTCAATTTTCCATGCTCCTCAATTAAGAAACCCTGGTTTGTAAAGGCCATAGTTTCTAGACTCTCAACAGCCAGGTATTTGTTGCACAGAAAAAAGAACCCAAAACATACCTACAAAGTTGATAGGATTCTGATGGTTAAGGAAATTTTGAAGGTCATCACATGGGGAATCTAACTATTGAAATGGCTGATCGTTTGTTTTTCCAGGACAGGGCGAAACATTGACTCACAGAAATTAATGTGATTAACCTTCAGCCAAGGCATGTTCAGAGCAAAGAAGTGAACCTGACTCATTAGTTTTTGGTTCTGGAACAATGAAGAATCAGGGCATTTACCCTGTCCAGGCCCTTCCAAATGTGGATCAGCCCAATTGTATAATTACTGCCTCTGAGGTTTCTCTTCTGCATGTTTCTTTTTCAAAAGCATAAAATGCCAAGATGAGTGACAGGAAGATAGTGAATGTTCAATGTATGGCAAAGAGAACCAAGCTATGGTTTTCTTCTTGTAAAATATTTCCATAGAGAGCACTTTTATTTCTTCCTCTCTGTGCTTTCTTCTTGGAAAAAAAAATGTAATAAATGAGAGGTCAGAGCACTGGAACTGATAATGGAAGGCCTCCAAATAGGCAGGCAAAGATAGTTTCTATCTTTTCTTGCTTGATTTCCCTCTCATCTTCAGGATTTAGGTTGATGCTTTTAGTTAGACAATGCCTTATGGAACAAGATGAAGAATGCTTTATTGCTCAATTACTCTAGGTATTAAAACCAATTGTCATGATTTTAAATCAATATTAGATATTCAAGAGAATGAATTAAATCTAGGAGCATTTGTGAGTATAAAAATAAATAGAATGTGCATCTCAAGGACCTGGAAAAGAAATAGTCCACTCTAAAAACTGTATTAAATCATCACGTGTGGACTGTTGTATGCATTATCTCATTTAATCCTCTGTATGACCCCTATGAATGTAGCTTTTTTTTTTTTTTGAGATGGAGTCTTGCCCTGTTGCCCAGGCTGAAGTTCAGTGGTACGATCTTGGCTCATGGCAACGTTCGCCTCCCGGGTTCAAGCAATTCTCCACTTCAGCCTCCGGAGAAGCTGAGATTACAGGTACCTGCCACCATGCCTGGCTATTTTTTGTATTTTTAGTAAAGGCATGGTTTCACCATCTTGGCCAGGCTGGTCTTGAACTCCTGACTTCATGATCCACCTGCCTTGGCCTCCCAAAGTGCTGAGATTAGAGGCATGAGCTATCGTGCCTGGCCATGTAGCACTATTATAATTTCCTTTATTCAGACCAGGAAACTGAGACATAGAGACATTAGACAACTTGCTCAAGGTCACATAGCTTGTCAGTGGCGTGGCTGGTATCCACTCCCAGTACTCAATCTCTCTCCCCCACAGCTAAGCCACAGGTTACAATAGAATGTGAAGATCTTAATTCATAATTTTTCTATTCCCTTTACTTACACATCTCACATACTCTCATAAGGCTCCTTATTGCATTATGAAAAGTTTCAAAGTCACATTCCTTCCAATTTGCAAATAAATTTGCAAATGTATTGATAATTACAAGCAAGATTCATTATTTCTCTGTCTTAGGCCCACAGGAAAGATCTTGATTTAGAATACATTATTAAGCCCTAAGTTAATAAAGTGAATAAAAGCAAAAATTGGCTGTGAACAGAGTCCTAAATACTCAAATACCAATAAACCTAGAAAAGTGAACACACACACATTCTCTTTAGCAATGCTCTCACTTCTAATTCCTTAGGGTCTTCACACTTTTGTCTTTATCAACTGTCTTTAACTACACAAAGCAATACATTCACAAATCAGTAAGCTGTTTATGTGGGCTATGAAAGTCATCTTATTTGTTGTATTCTCCTTCTTTCTTCCTGGAAATCTTGCCCCCAAAATTATTTCTTTATATTCTTTATCTTCAACTTTGCCCTGTTGACATTCAGCCTTGCATTAACATTGAAACATGCCAAATGTCTCCTGTCTTGGACAACAATGATAATAATGATAAACCACCCATATATTGCTACAGCTGTAGGTCTACTCCCTTCTCTTTTGCAGCCAGCAATTTCACAAAGGTTGGTGAAAAGTTACAACTTCTTCTCTTCTATCTCCAGCCCACTCCTACTTTTCCGTCTGCTGTACCAAACTAATATTTCCCAAGATCGGCAATGACTTTCTCGTTCCTAAATTTATTTGCAAAAAAATAATTCTCAATCTACTTGAACTCAGAGCAGCATTTAATATGATTGATCATTCACTCCTCTTGAAACTCTTCCCTCCCCTTGTTTCATGAGACACACACCCATGCTTCTGGTTTTCCCCCATATCTGATTGCACAGTTGCAGTTTCTAGCTCTTCTCCTGCCTGATGCTTCTCTTTCGGTATTGCATAGGGATTCATCCTGTTATCTTTCACTTTACATTTTCTCCTGAGGCAGTCTTATTTACTTTCTTGGCTTCAATTACAATCTACACCCCAACACTCTCAATAATATAGTAAGAACATTTATTGAATCATTGCAGTGTGCCAGGCACCACACTAGGCTCTTCACAGGAAATACCTAATTTATGCCTCATGCCAACCCTTAAATGTTTAATCCACCCCGTGCTTTCTGTGAAGTCCTTGGACTGTTTATGTAAATATATGTTAGAAAAATTTCATGGAGAGGCTGGATGTGGTGCCTCATGCCTGTAATCCCAGCACTTTGGGAAGCTGAGGTGGGAGGATCACCTGAGGTTGGAGTTTGAGACCAGCCTGAGCAACATGGAGTAACCCCGTCTCTACTAAAAAGATACAAAATTAGCCAGGGTGGTGGCACATGCCTATAATCCCAGCTACTCAGGGGACTGAGGCAGCAGAATCGTGCTTGAACCCAGGAAGTGGAGGTTGCAGTGAGCTAAGATCTCTCCACTGCACTCCAGTCTGGGAAAAAAAAGCGAAACTCCATTTCAAAAAAAAAATTACCTTGACTCTCTTAAAAGTAACACAAAGGCATAATATTCAAAATGCCACTCTTCCTTACTTTACTCTACTTCTTCTGGCCTTATTCTTCCAACTTTGTTCTCTAAATCAGTTCATGGTATCACCAATCAACAATTGCTCAAGCTAGAAGTCTGGGAGTCAAAATTCTTTCGCTCTTGATGCCTGACTACTCAGTCTAATCACTAAATATCACAAATGTTACCTCCAAAATATCTTTCTAATATGCTGCTTCTCTTCATTTTTACTACCTTCAATCTGGCACCCCTGGTTTCTCAACCTTAGCACCCCTGGCAGTTTGGATCAGACAATAATTTTCTGTGGTAGTCTGTCCTATGCATCAGAGAATGTTTAGCAGTGCCACTGTCCTCTATTTACTAGATGCCAACAGCAACCTTCCCGCCCTCCCCGTAGAATTGCGACAATCAGAAATGTCTGCAAACGTTAATAGGTATCCACTGGGAAGCAACACTACTCCCAGGTGAGAACATGGCTTTAGTCCCTGTCCATATAATCTCTCTCACTCATTAATGCAACAGACTTGGTTTGTCTTAAGTGATGCAAAATGTAAACCCAATTATGTCACCATCCTTTAAAAGAAAGATTTTATTTAACTTATTCATGCCTTTGCAATAAAATCCAAAGATCCTTAGGAGCATTTCCTTACTTCAGGGTCAAAACTTGGAAATGCTTATATTATCTCTTCAGTTTTTGTTTTGTTTTATTTTACTTATTCGTTTGTTTTGTCATATTGGATTTCCTCATATTGTCATCTCCTCAAAATGCCAATTTTTTTGTCCTTGGTTTCTCACAGTTCTTACTGTTGCTTAGAATGTTTTCACCCACCCCTCCCTCTTTATCTAGGCAATTGACCATTGTCCTTCAGGTATCAGCTGACATGGTGCAGCCTCAAAGAGATCCCCACTAACCAGCAACCATCTCTCCCTCTGACTAGGATAATTATCTATGCTACCCAAATTACATGCTTTCCTAGCACATTGTACTTCCCTTTTTACTGTGTGTTATTTTGGTGTAATTACCTATTCAATGATTCTCTTTCCTGTCAATTGAAAGATCTATGGGGATAGTTACCATGTCCACTTACTCTGTTATATACTTAGTACCTGCTACAAGGCTGAACACATAGTACAAACTCAATACGTATTTGCTGGATGAATTCTTTGGGGAATCTATTGGAAGGAAGCAGTGGTATCTTGTAGACTATCAGGACAGGAGACGGAGAAGTCTCATTAGTTGCTAGAAGTGGGAACTAGAAAGTCAGGGACCAAGCTCACACTCTCTATTTGCTGGAGCAGAATGGTCTCTTGTCTTTGTCTTTCTGACTAATTTGCTTTATTGGCTTCTCTCTGCACTTCACTATCTTGTCTTACCTGTGCCAAGTCACCCCTGACTTTACATGACCTTCAGATTGGCTTGTCTAATACCAAGCAACTAAGTAGCACTGCTACTAAGTCACACATTTTCTAAGTGAGAAAGGAACATTAGTGGACAATTCAGCGACCCCTTATCCTGCAATTAGTGAGGGAGAAGATACTGAAAGGGATGTTTTTGTTTCTATGATTATTCTTTTGGTTCTCTAGGAGACGATAGAAGGAATTGTGACACCCAAATGGAATGTAGGATCATTTCTGTTTTTAAGCTCCCTTTAGAGATCACTCGTTTCAGAAGCATGACTGGTAGAAACGTGCTTGGAATAACCTTGAATATCACAGCGATGAGAAGATGGAAACAATTCAGATAAGAAGTAGGAGACCTAGACCTTGGAGGCTTTTCCTTTCCAGAATACCTCCTTTGCTTCTTAGGCCGCCTTTTGGAAGAGTATCCGCATTTGGTTTCAAGAGAACTAAGCCAAGAACTGTCATAGTCTCTGAATGCTGTTGGGGCCACTAAGGAACATGGAAGCCTGTCAACCTGTATCGACCCATTTTCTTGTAAATGGGTACCAAAGAAAATGACTTGGTTTGTTTGACAATCCCACATGAACAAAATTTTTATTTATTTTTAAAATGAAACTAGAAATGGCTTCTGAAAATGTTTTTATTTTACTGCAAAATATTGATAAGAGATGGGGGATCCGTTGTCATTGAAAAGCACTGTGGTGAAGCAGATATATATATATGCTGAGACACAGAGAGGGAAAAATGGGCCATTTGTGCAGGGGCACATGGCTTCAAAAGCACACTTAGCTGATTGTCCCCAAATCCCCAAAGTGAGACACATCTTACATTTTGAAACAACTGAAATCAGACTTCTTTTTTGTGAGCATAGATAAACACTCAAAAATGTGAGATATCAGGTGCCAGAGGCTGTCACTTGGAGCAATGCTGATTTATATCAGAAAGCTAGGCCAGGGGAAACCCATAATTTTTTAAGGAAAAGATTTTGCAATTATCTTTAAATTTTCAGGTGCTAATTCTTATCTTATTTCTGTAACTACCCGCTCTAGAGTATATTTAATGAAAATAAGAGATGATGGCTGTCATATCTTCAGTGAGCTAAATTTTATCTGCACTGAAAATCAGTATAAAATAACCTCTAATTATAAAGCTGGGAAACAGAACATTTCAGCATATGTGTGTTGAAGGAGTGAGGCCCCAGTTCTTACCACTAGAGCTGCCTTGAAAATTACCCATGTCTGCTAAAAGGAGAAAAGACTGACTTCTCCATTAGTGTGTGTTTTTTCAAATCTAAATATTTAGCCACCATTCTGAAGTTTGGCCTGAAGACCTATTTTTCTAAGTTGGTAATTAAAGACATCTTACTGTACATGAAAATGTCTGATTTTTGTAATGAGTATAGAGAGCATGTAACATACCATAAATAATTCTACAACTCCTCAATGGAGGTCATGTGCCCGGTGTCATGCTAAGTGCTTCACATGTTATCTGCCTTATGTTTACTTCTTAGCCAAGATAAAGTGACAAAAATCCAAGTGGGATTATCTCAACTAAGAAATTTCCAAGTGCTTCAGAAAACTATTCAAATCTTCAGGTAACAGAACACACCAGGAAAAGGGTAGAGAAAAGAGTATGAAAATGTTTTTTATTGGACATATAGCTGTTTTTAATATGGTAAAGGGTTGGGTTTTTATGGACTAAGAATTATGGTAATATGCATCATTTATCCTTGTACTTGAATAACAATACTTACATTTATTCTAAATCAAATTATTTATCTGTGTATTCTATATGTTGACACGTGCAAAGATGTGTAAGTGATGTTTCCATATAGATCATAAATTCACTCCTTCAGCTTTTCTTCCATTTCAACTCAAAAGTCCACTTCCAAAATTGTGATTAAGAAAGAAGCAACCTATAGCAGAAATAAGAGGATTCTTGAAAATGTCACAAATACTTGTACTATGGACCAGTTAATAATCCTTTTCTGGATTGCTGCTTACATTTTGAAATTTGTATATTTTCCCTCTATCTCTAAAACTACCAGTGGGAGAAGAATGATTTCTGTGGTCATTAAAAGCCCCATCAAAGCTGAACAGATAAGTCCTTGCCCCCATCATGTGGCAATTGTCTCTAGGCTGGTCAACTCTATCCATCAAAACACATATGACTTTATGCTAGAATTTGTGTTAAACTTAGAATGGTATAATGATCTTAAATCCACTGTCATATATTTCTTTTGTTTAGAGATATACTTCATGGAAATGTTGCTGTTAGATTAAAATTCTCACTCAGGTCCATTAAAAAAAAACAGCCCATAAATTTTGAAAATTCTAAACTACCTCAGGTTTCACTAAATGAAAATACATTTGATCACATTTATCTATGTGAGGGGGAAAATCAACCAAATTGACTTTTCTGAAGCTTTATTAAGTCTTTTTGGATTATTGAAACAGGCATTAGTAGAACATTGATTAGTTAAAAAAAAAAAACAAAATAGACTTAGTTGACCATTAAAAAATCCCTGAAAAATGTTATCTTATTATTTTGTTTTACAGACATTTCCTTAAGACTGGGTCAGATTGATCCATCAACAATCCAACTGAATACTTGCTATTCTACCTTGGGGCAAGGAAACCCATCCATCAATCACCCCAACATTGTCTGAGATACACTAAATCACTCCTATTGTATAAGTCTCTTCAACAGAGAATGTCAACAATCTTTTGTACTAAGAAAGAATACAATTTCATGGCTGAAATCTGATAAATTTTGTGCATTTCTTGGTGAAGTAGTTTTGCCTTTGTGTACATGTCAGTGTCTTCTGGTTCAAAAGGTCACCAATGCCCTACAACTCCTGAACTAGGATGTCTATTTTATATTAAAATTATGTGTTTGCTATTCTGCAGGGGAACTGCAAGGGAGATAAAATAAATTCATACACCATTCTAATTCAGGCTGGCTTTAAGAGGCTACCTTGACTGACAGCCACACTGCACCATATATTTTCATGAAGCCACTTGGTGAGAATTGTTTCTCATCATTCACCTACCATTTCAACTTGTCTTTTCAGCATGAACTTTAGGTCACCCAACTGTGAACAACATTGAATTATAGGCTCACTTGTTTATTGAAAGTGACAGGATCTTATATATATATTTGTCAAATTGACTATTACATGAAAATGAAAATTAAACATCAATCTGAAAGTTCTACCACAGTTACGTAATAGTAAGTGCCAATCTTTTCCACTTTAGAATAGTATGACCTTAAAAATCCTAGCACGTGAATTCTATGGTATTTTCCAGTGTTGGTCAATAATTTATTACATACCCACTGTTTACAAATGTTTATTGTATAATACATTTCAATATTTTATTTTCATCTTAGATGAGCAAACAAAATTCCAGACAAACATTTTTTTCACAGCCACACAGCTTTCCTTTAATGAGAAAAGTAAGACTAGAATTTAAATCTTTTAACTTCCAACTCATTTATCTTGAATCTATGTTGTTCTGTAGTTATTTCTCTAGCCCCTTGTTGCTCAAAGCTAGTCTGCAGCCCTGATGCGTAATGTCAGCTAGAGCATGTTAGAACATTCTGACCTACTGAGTCAGAATCTGTATTTTGACCTGGGTTGTGCTGAACCTCTGTTGACTTCAATACAGGTGGCACCATGTTCAGGAGGCCAAGGAAGAGACCTGGAGCCAGTGAATGAGACACAGGGTTTATTAAGGGAAGTTACATACAGGATGGTCCAGTTGTGGCAGGCCGGACAGGAGAAAGAATCACTACTGTTTGTAAAAAGCAAGCAGTTTATACAGTACTTTCACTTAGCACCCTTCCTCTAGAAACCTCCACCTGGCAACCTTCATTTAGCCCAAAACAAATGACTTTGGTTTCCTGTATGGCCTGAATTCCACAGGATGGGCCAGGAGTTCAGATATTCTTCATAGATAAGAAATGGATCTCTGGGTTGGCCACTCCCGGATTCCTTAGTTTGGAACTCTGAACACATATAAGTTAAGTTATTGCTTTCAGGTGTATCTGCCATGCAACATGATCTCCAAGTGTTTGGCAAGGTTGACATTCATTGATATATATTGTCCCAGGAGACTGGAAATCTAAAAGTTAATTTCGATGTTGGAAGAAAGAGCTATTGACTATTATAACTATTAAATCATCGAACTATTAAGCCAACAAAGAATAATTCATTGCTGTTAATTATTGGCATATGAATAGATTGAAGTTTTAGAGTTTTAGCTTTGTCTGCTCATGAGCAATATTTATATGACAACAAACTAAGGATTGAGAATATAACACAAGATATTTTTACATAATACTAAATAATCAGTTTGGGATAGTATTGTCTGATTTAATATTTACCATATATATATATGTAAGTTTATCATTTGAATAACCTAATATTAGATGAATGTATCATTCATACCTAAATTGTTAGGCCTGATCATCACTGCTTCTCTGATGGGTGGGCATGGTAGATGCCATTATCCAAATTTTATAGGTAAATAAAATGAGCCAGAGTTTAAGTTATTACCCAATACAGTGTGATGTATTTGTTGCAATCTTTTCATTTGCCGGTGGTAGAAACCCAACTTAAACGAGCATAAGCATAACAGAAAATTCTGAAATGTTTGAACCTAGGAACTGTATCTCTCAAACAAACTGGCTAAATATGGCATATATAGGAACTGCTCCACTTCAGATTATCTTATCAGCTTAACATCTTCCGTGGAGAAAGTGAGACTTGCTTTTTCCTCAGAACTCTGGCAGAAAATCCTTGGGAGTACTCTCACTGGCTTATTTTGAGTGTGTGATCAGAGGGGTAGGATAAGTAGATTTGACAGGGCTGGATCATATGACCAACCACTGGTGTGGCCAAGGAAAGAAGATTAAATAAAAGACAGGATTCAGCGCCTACAAAGTACAAGGAAAAGACGGTCTCTGGAAAGAATGGCTCTTGCTTCAGAAGGGCGAAAAAATTGTTTGAACTAAGTCAAGATCATAAACAGACATCTTGATTTCCCTTTTCAGTTACTCTTTACTGAAACATTGAAGCAGTAGTTTTTATTTGATGTGATGATGGGCTGCATTCATGTCAAAATCACCTGGAGGAGAATGGATATATACACTCACATGCATAAAGCCCTACATGGATGGAATAAGAATGTTGGATGGGAGTGAGTGAGACAACACAAGGGTAGAATGTAGAGATACCTCTCTGCATTTAGGCATTTGAATAGCAATACATGATTAGCGAATGTAAAGCTTCTTGGTTTTAATTATGTTATCTTTCATTTTAAAGACAATAAATGTGTATCACATTCCTTATTTATGTAACCATACCTGTTAAAAGCCTACCTGTTCAGATGAAGAATTCATATTAGATAGCAGGCAGCAGGTGGGGACTTATACCTTGAAAGAAATAAATATCGACCGGGCACGGTGGCTCAAGCCTGTAATGCCAGCACTTTGGGAGGCCGAGGCGGGTGGATCACGAGGTCAACAGATCGAGACCATCCCGGTCAACATGGTGAAACCCCGTCTCTACTAAAGATACAAAAAATTAGCTGGGCATGGTGGC
>CAUYOR010086982.1:0-24234 GCA_963573925.1 Callimico goeldii
TGTGCTTTTCCTATCTTGTTTGTGGGGGTGTTTTTGTGGTTGTGTGTGGGTGTGGGTGTGTGGGGTTTTTTTTGTGGGTGTGGGTGTGTGGTGGGGTGGGTGTGTGGGAGGTGTATTTGGGTGTGTGTGGGGGTGTGTGGGTGTGTGTGGGGGGTGTGGGGGGGGTGTGTGCGTGGGGGTGTGTATGGGTGTGGGGGGTGTGTTTGTGGGTGGGTGTGTGGGGGGGTGTGTTAGTGGGTGTGGGTGTGTGTGTGCGTGTGTATGGGTGTGTGTGTTTGTGGGGGTGTGGGGGGGATGTGACCATGCATACCCTGGGTCTCATCAGTCTGGGCAGGGTTCTCGTGGACCCCTAAACCGCAGAGCTTCTGGGGCCTCAGCCTCTGGGGAGCTGCTCCCCCCTCAGTCACGGGGATTTGACCCCCTGGAAGCGAGGGTGATGCCTGCGTGGGGATAGGAGGACTCTTGGAACATCCTCACTCCCACCCATTACCTCGCACACTCGGTCCCCTTCTGACCTGGGGAAGGAGGGAGGGAGGCAGCAGAGCGGAGCCCTGGTCTGAGAAGGCAGTTTTGCTCTGGATGGTGGGAGCCCCTCCCCTAGGGCCTGGGAACATTCTTCCGCATCTGCCCGTCCCTGCCCCCATTGCACCTGCAGATGAGCAGGATGGCCCTGCCCGTCCATGCCCCCTACCCGTCCATACCCCCTGCCCTTGGGGTGTCCTCTTGGCTGCAGCCACCAGTCACCCAGGCCCCGAGCCCTCCTGCCTTCCCTGTGCCCTCCCCCCACTACCAGCCAGGCCGCAGCCACCCGTTCTCTGGTCCCCACGGCGTCTGCGGGGTGGGGGGTTCTTTCTGAGGTGGTGGGCGAGTTCTAGGGTAGGTGGTGGATCTGGTCAGCAGACCTACGCAAACCCCCGAGTATACCCTTAAAGACGATGAATTATATTTGTATCTGACATTTGAAAACAAATTCATCTTTAAAGAAAACTGCCGGGGTCACCCTGAGTGGCTGCCATTGGGCTTCCTCAGCCACCATGCTGCGTCCCTGCTTGGCTGGACCCCCACCTGTCTCCGCAGCCCAAAGGGAACCCCCAGAGGGGCACCTTCTCCTGTAACCGCCACACCCTCCACACACTCGGGGCTCTGGGAAGACTCGGGCTCGGGGTCTTGGCTGCTCACATGCAGACTGCCTCTCAGCAGGGCAGAGTGCTCGTCCCGGCTGGCCTCTGTGTCCCAGGACATCCACAGCCCCTGGCTCATGACACCACCTAGAAATGTGTGCTCTCCTCCGGGGTTCTTTGGCCTGAGAGGTGCCACCTTTTGCTCTCACTCAGGGATGTTGGGCTGGGTCCTGCGTGCCCTGCCCCGACTCCTTTCTGTCTGGTGGCAGTGGGTGACCCTGGTCACTGGAGCATCTGCGCTTTTTGCCAAGTGACTGGGGCCCGTGGGGTAAAGGGATAGGGAGTGCCTAGGGCAGGGTAAGCTGCTGGCCCGATCCGGCCTCAGGAGGGGTGTCTCCACCGTCCACCGGTCTTGGGTAGGGGCCCACGAGGCTGGTAGACCTGGTGCTCCGGGGGATCACTTGGAACCTGGGTCCCCAGCTGGCACGGCGAGTGGCTGTCACCGTGGCTCCTGCTCAGTCTACCTTCTGCTCCTTCACAGGGTCCTCACTGAGCAGCGAGTCGTCCCCCGTGTCCTCTCCGGCCACCAACCACAGCTCCCCTGCCAGCACACCCAAGCGTGTGCCCATGGGCCCTATCATCGTCCCTCCTGGGGGCCACAGTGTGCCCAGCACACCCCCCGTGGTGACCATCGCCCCAACCAAAACTGTCAATGGCGTCTGGAGGAGCGAGAGCCGGCAGGTGAGTGACCCGGGGCGGGGCAGGGCGGGACGGGGTGCCCGGCATCCTCTAGGGGAGGCTGGATGTGGCATTTGTTGGGGGCTTTGGAGTTTTCAAGGTTGAGTTTAAATTCCAAAGACACAGCCCCCTCAGCCTGAGCTTCCGTCTCCTTCTCTGCCATGTGGGGCTGATGTCACCCGGCTGGAGGCCCTGTGCAGGTGAGGGCAGTGGCCCACACGTCAGTCTGCCCGGGCTGTCGGAAGAAACCACGGGCTGGGGGGGTCCGCAGTTACTGTCTCCTGTTCTGGAGGTCACAGGTTCGTGATGGGGGCTGGCAGGACTGGCTTCCCCAGAGGCGTCTCCTGGGTCGCTGCTGGCTGCCTTCTCCCTGGGTCGTCTGTGGTATCTCCGTGTCTGGGTGGTGGTCTCCTCTTCTCGTGAGGACACCTGTCAGTTGATTTAGCGCCTACCCTGGTGGCCTCATCCTGGCTTAATCGCCTCTTTAAAGACCTTGTCTCCAGTGCACTTCCTTCTGAGGTCCTGGGCCTCGGGCTTTGACACGCAGGCTTGGGCGGGGCTGTGGCGTCCTAAGGCGATGTTTGCGGAACACTGCAGATGGAGCTGTGACTGTCGTAGTCTGTGCACTGAGCAAGGAACTGAGCTAGGAAAATGCCAGCCCAGAAACCATCAGAACAAGACATCTGCTGGCTTTTTTGTTTCTGTCTGACTCTGGGGCTCCCAGCAGAGGCTCCTCCCCAAGTTTCCAGGGCTCCTCATCTTAGTGGGCCCCTTGCCTCTGCACTGGCGCTCGCTCACGTGGAAGGAGCTGGCATTGGCAGCTGCTGTCTGCCCTGCCTGGGGCCCGCACACCCTCAGGTGGCTCCGCAGCACCCCACGCCGCATGCAGCCTGGAGTGGGCCCTCCGTAGTTAAGGATGATTATCAGTGGCCGCTCTCGCCTGGACTCTTCTGCTGAGTTCCGAGAGGGAAGCCCCACTTGGAAATGCTAATTAAACCACAGAGAAGAAGAGGAGGAAGGGGAGAGAGAGAGTGGCCTTCTCCCCCAGGGGGACGTGGGTGTCAGAACCACCTGGTCATCACCAGGGCCTGTCTTGTACCGCTAGAGGTGGGAAGAGAGCCAGCCTCAGTCCACAGGTGACATCCCTGGGCAGGCCCTGATCCAGGGTCCCTGTGGGGTCCCTAAGAGCTCTGGAGTGGGACCCCCGGGACCTGGCATTGCCTCTGCTGTTTTCCATGTCTGCTCTGGCTGAGGGGACAAACCTGCCCAGGGTCCTCACCTTGCTGGACCCTTCTGCCCGTGAAGCCACTCGGTCTCAGTTTCCCTTCTCCATGTGTGGTCTGGAGCCAGAGGCCTCCACACCCCGCGGGGCATGGAGCAGCCCAGGGCAGCGCTGGTCCTGGTTTGAGGGAGGATGAGGGAGTTGTCACCAGCTCCCTTGTCTCCAGAAGCCACCAGTGGGGTCAGTCTTGACCCCAGGGGCCCTGAGTCACCTGATGCAAACAGCCGGGGTTCCATGCACCCCCAGCAGTGGGGCCTGGCTGGTGGCACTGGAGCTTGCAGCTCACAGGAGGGCACTTTCCTGCCCCAGCCTGGATCAGGAGCCTCCACCAGCTGGGACCCCGTACCCAGCCACTGCCCTGAGCCCGACCAGGACACCTCAAGGAGGTTCCAGCGCCTTTCCCACTGACTCCTGTGCCCTGAGCTGGCCCCTCTCCTCAGAGGGGGTCCTTCCCGCCTGGGGAACATTCAGCAGCCCCAGAGCAGAGCAGGGGAGCGACAGATCTGCTCCGGCAGTTTACCGCCACGGCGCTTAATGCAACATGGTGCCACTGGGGAGGGCTCGGGGACGGGAGCTGGATTAGCAGGTGATGTGCGGCTCCCCGCTCGGGCACAGAGGCTCAGTGGGGATTTAATCCTCTCAGGGAGCGGGGAGGCGGAGAGAGGATTCCCCTCCCAGAGCTGCAACCAGGAATTGTAGTGGCCTCTGAGGCTGCAGATGCCAGCGGGGGTCACCGGACGGGCGGCTTTTTGGCCCCTTCTCGGGGTCACCCCTCTCTCCCAGGTAGTAGGAGCTGCGAGAGGAGAGATGAGATGAAAAAGCCTATTTTAAAGCTAACAGGGCATGTCCTGCCTGTCTGACTGTGGAACCCTCGCTCTAATCACCCGAGAATGACGGATTTGCCTCCTCCCCTCAGCCCCCTCTGCCCCTCCTCCCCTCCCACTCGCACCGGCTTCTTTCTTTCATCGTTGCAGCTGCGCCTGCAGCCGCTGCTCAGAAATGAAAAGCTGCCCACAGATGCGCCGTGATGCGCCTGTCTGTCGAGACGGAAGTGGGACCTTGCCTGCTGCTGTCGGGGTGTCTTGGGGTGGCTGCCGGGCCTCCCGGGCCTTTCCTGGTTGGGGGGCAGCTCTCTGCCTCGCTCCAGACCCCACTGACCTAGTTCCCAGGTGTCTGTGCCAGGCTTGGCTGGGTGCCAGCCAGACGGAAGCCACAGACGTGTGTCTGGCTTGCCAGGCCCCTGCCCTGCCTGCTGGCTGCCCCCCCGTCCGCCTCCCGGACTCCCTGTTTGTCCTCGGCCAGGCCAGGAAGGTGCCATCTGGCCTGGCCACTTGGAAGCAGGGCTTTGTCCTCGACTGAGGGCGTGTCTGGAGTGAAGACAGGCCCCTCCCTGTGGCTGGGGCCCTGTGCTCTGCTGTTTGATGTGTCCCTCAGTGTGGGGAGCATGTGGAGGAGGGTAGCAGGCCTGGGTCCGTCCTGGGGTCAAGGTCTGTCCTCCAGCCCTCTTCTGACGCAATCAACTGGATGCTGATTGAGCCCCTGGGCTGTCATCTCCCTCATGCCCTGGCCAGGGGAGGCCTCAGCACCAGCCTGGGAGAGGGAGCCCAGGTCCCCCCGGTGCCTGAGCAGGCGAGAGCCGGTTCTGGGAGTCCGGAAGCCCACTAGCTTTGGGCCTGGTGTTGACTGGGGCGCTACCCGGATGCTGGGGTCCAGGGGCCACTCCATCTTGTCCAGCCCATCCCAGCCCCTAGGGACAGGGCGCGTCCTTCCTCGGATCCAGTCCTCAGCTGTTCAGTCCTGTTCCAGGTAGGGGAGAGGCGTGCGGGATGACCTAGAAGCCCCGCCTGGATGTGGCCTCACAGGGCCGGTGTAGGCAGGTGAGCCTGGCAACTCGCCTGCCCTGTCCAGCTCCCACCCTGCTGATACGTCCCCAGCTCGCCTGTTCCCAGCTGTGCCATCGACCCCCACTGCCCTTTGAGCGGGTGCCGTGATGGGTACATGCCATTGATTTGTGCACAGGGCGTTCGAGGATGGCCAGGTCTCCCAAGGCCAGGTGCTAGCCCCTCAGTTGGAAGTTCCTGCCCCCACGCAGGGTGTCAGTGCCCCTGTGTGCCTCCCACCCTTGAGACCAGCACCCTGGAAGGGTAGGTCAGAGGTCGTGAACCCAGGAGGACCCTGCAGAGAGCGGGGGCCCGGGCTGAGCCCTCGGGAAGGGAGCAAATGTTGCCTCTCATTGAAGATTCCAGGCGGCCGCAGCTCCTCCTATTAATCCTCGCTGCCTGTCTTCTGGAGGATGGAGCTCGGGAGGCGCCGGCCAGGCCTGGCTGCGCTGCCTCTGTGTGGGTGCCATGTGCCACTGCTGGGTCACCGTCTGCCACCATGAAGATGCTTAGACCAGGAAGAGGGGCTGGCGGGTCAGGGGCACAGCTCGGCTTCTGGGAGGCAGATGCCTCCCGTGCTGGGGCAGGTCTCAGAGGCCTGCACCGTCACTCCTGCCGATTTGGTAGGGAGACAGTCACAGGCCCCTTGTTTTCCGGGTATTTGGCATTTTGTGACTCAGGGAGGCAGAGCGGAGCGCTGCCTGCTCATCAGCATTCGTTACTCTGATGAGGCCACATGGGATGTGAGGAAGGGCAGGGAAGCTCGGGGGGCCAGTGTGGCCACGGCTCTCAGATACCCCCAGGTCAGGGTGGGCGCTGGGGCTCAGAGCGGCTGCCCCGGTGATGGAGTGATGCCTGGGCTGGCAGCCTGGAGTCCAGAGCACAGCGCCTGTCTGGGCCACCCTAAGCCTTGCCCCGCCCCTGCTTAGTCACACAAGTAACAGGAAGAAGCAAGGCTTTTCCTACTCTGGTTTCCCTGGGCTGGACTCTGTGGGTGGGTCTGAGGGGGACGGCCTTCCGAGTAGCTAGGGGTGGCACAGCCCATTCGTGGACTTGGAGGGGACCTCAGCCAGGAAGGTGGGCCCTGGGCCACCACCTCCTCCTGCTTTGTGCCTGGAGCAGATTCCTCATCTGAGTCCCCTGGGCCACCTTGCCCAGCTAGGCCCAGGTCCATTCTCTGTCCAGGAGCCTAGGACAGGTGAGCTGTCGCCTTCCCTGTCCCACCGTATGTGTGAAGGTTGGGTGCAGGCCAGTTAAGTTCCAGCTGCTGCCTGTTCTGCTGGGCGCAAGGGCCAGGGCCACCCTAGGAGTTGGCTGGGAGCAGACCAGCACCTTCAGCCAGGGGGCAGTGCCAGCTTCCTATGGCCCCTGCCCTCCACATGGGCACCAGGAGCAGGACGTCTGAGATGGGGGTGGGCAGCTGCTGGCACAGCTGACATCTTGGCTACATGACGGCACTCACTTCACAGTGTGCTAGGTGCCAACAGCATCCTCTTCCCTGGGCGTGGGCACCAGGACGGGTAGGAGGCAGGAGCTCCTGTCGCCCCGCTTGCATCACCTGCGCACGCTGTAGTTCTCGGTGAGGAGGGGCGGTTCTACTTCTTCCACTGGCCTGAGGAGGCCCAGGGAGGGGGACAGGAAGGCCCTGAGACGGGCCTCACCCCATACTTGGCAGAGCCATGTCCCCTTCCTACGGTTTTACCTCCCGCGCCACCTGCAGCATGTTTTGTGTAGAAAGCCTTCAGGAAAGGAAGTTTCTAGAACCTGAACTAAATGTAGACCTGGCTGTGTCCTGTGTGCACTGGCCTGTACCAGCTCCCGCCCTGACCGGACACTCTCCTCTGCAGGACGCCGGCTCCAGGAGCAGCAGTGGCGGTCGGGAACGCCTCATTGTGGAGCCCCCGCTCCCCCAGGAGAAGGCAGGGGGCCCAGCCATCCCCTCGCACCTGCTCAGCACTCCGTACCCCTTCGGCCTCTCCCCCAGCTCGGTTGTGCAGGATTCCCGCTTCCCGCCACTCAAGTAAGTCAGCCAGCGGGGGCTTCATGAGGCAGCAAGGCAGGGACACAGTGTTCAGGGTCTGGGTCCCCAGGCGGCCTGCGGTCTGTGAGGCTGGGCCCGCCAGAGGGTCATCGGCCTCTGCAGCCGCTCAGCCCTGGGGTCGCAGCCCTGTCTGTGCCCTCCACGCTGACGTGGTGATGGCAGCACACTGCCCACACTGCTTTAGCTCCGTTCTGGTTCTGGGTGCCGGCTGAGCGGCAGGGGGGACGCCGGGAGGTTAGCCATCCCCTCAACAGGAGCAGGTCTCCGCTCACCTGTTCCCACCTCACCCACTGTCCCGGCCTGCAGCCTCCAGCGGCCTGTGCACCACGTGGTGCCCCCCAGCACCGTGACCGAGGACTACCTGAGAAGCTTCCGGCCCTACCACACCACTGACGACCTGCGCGTGTCCTCACTGCCTCCCCTCGGCCTGGACCCGGCCACCGCCGCAGCCTACTACCACCCCGGCTACCTGGCCCCACACCCATTCCCCCATCCGGCCTTCAGGTGAGGTGGCCCCCGCGTGCCCTCGCATCCAGGTGCTGGTCTACTCCTGGCAAGGCGGAACCTGGAGGGAAGGGGTTTCTTACAGCCTGGAGGCCAGGCGCCCAGGGGAGCATCTAGAGTGGCCCCTGAAATCATCCCCAGCTTTGAGGTCAAATTCAGCCCTGATGGGCCCACTGGTGGACAGTCCCCTTGGTGACTGTGCTGTGACTGTTGAGAGCAGGGCTTTGTGTGTGGGAGGGGTGCTGCTTGGCCGTGTGGTGGGAGAGCCTGGGTCCATGGGGAAGCTCCACACATCCTAGCCAGAGGGGCATGTAGTCACGACACGGGCTGCCCCACGTCAGGGCAGCCCAGCCTGCTGGCTGGCCTCAGAAGGGCCTGTGCGCTGGCCCACTCTGAGCCGAGGGAGGTGGAAGTAGCATTCTGGAACCCCAAGCTGTCGGTGCCCAGCAGCTTCTGGCATTAAGGGGCTTTGGGGCTAATAGCAGGTGCAGCCTTCACGTCAAGCCATTTTGCCACGTTCCCCATACTCAGGCAGGTGTGCATACCTGGCCGAGGCGCGCCTGTTGATAGGGCTGGGTCTTCCCCTTGGTTTTAGAGTTTGGTGCTGACGGCCCTGTCTTTTCCGCACAGAATGGATGACTCCTACTGCCTCTCTGCTCTGAGATCCCCATTCTACCCCATCCCCACCCCCGGCTCGCTGCCCCCACTGCACCCATCAGCGATGCACCTCCACCTCTCCGGGGTCCGCTACCCACCCGAGCTCTCCCACTCATCCCTGGCGGCGCTGCACTCCGAGCGCATGTCCGGCCTCAGTGCGGAGAGGTGAGTGTGTCCCGGCCCGGGGAGCCCCTCTACCCTTCCTGTCCCTAGATGGCAGCGAGGCACAAAGCCTGGGCTGGAGCCTGACTGGGTCCTGGGCCGTGCCTGTCCTCGGTTTGTCCGCCTGCCAAATGGGACAGTGATTGTTGGAGTTCTGTGCTCTGAAACAGCACCTGTCTCGGCAGCCATAGACTCCTGCTATAAGCCCACAGGCCGAGGCGCTCTTGGGGGCGCTTGGGGGTTTTGTAAGCGGCTTTGATTGTATGGACCTTAAGCTCTTCCTGCACCACTAAAGTGAGGTGCTGCTCACCTCCCGTACAGTTTGGATCAGTGTCCTGGCTCGTTCCTGGGCATGCTTTTTAAGGGCCTGCCCCAGGTCCCCCTCTTGTTCCTGGCGCAGCACAGCCCCAACTCTGTCCACACACTGCAGGCTGCAGATGGACGAGGAGCTGAGGCGGGAGAGGGAGCGTGAGCGTGAGCGCGAGGCTGACCGCGAACGGGAGAAGGAGCGTGAGCGTGAACGTGAGAAGGAGCGTGAGCAGGAGAAGGAGCGGGAGCGGGAGAAGGAGCGGGAGCGGGAGCTGGAACGCCAGCGGGAGCAGCGGGCCCGGGAGAAGGAGCTGTTGGCTGCCAAGGCCCTGGAGCCCGCCTTCCTGCCTGTGGCCGAGCTGCATGGGCTGCGTGGCCATGCCACCGAGGAGCGGGGCAAGCCCTCGGAGCAGCTGACCCCAACCCGAGCAGGTACCTGGGCACGGGTGGGCTGTGCCGGCCAAGGTCCCAGCCACCCATGGGGAGGAGCTCCAATCCACAGCACGTGCCAGTTGCCATGGTGTAAATGCTCCCCTGCTGAGTTTACCCTAAAAGCCTTTCATAGCTGAACACAGAGTAGGGAACAGAGGCGCTTGGGCACACGATACGGACACGGGATGTGGGCAACCCCACGAGCACAGCTGTGAGATGTAGCCAGGGTACTGGGGATGAGTTTTGAGTGTTTTGTTAATTGCAATATAATTTATGTTCCTGTTCCGTTTACCAATAATTGTTTAGTAGTAACAACTGGCTTTTGCATGTTTCCCAAAAATTTAACAGTCTGCTCTTTGAGCCAGTGTGAGCTGGCTCTGGCACCCCACTGGCTGGGTAAGGCGTGCCAGCCATCCATGGAGCGCCTCCTTCTAGGGACAAGGCATGCTTCCTGAAAGCTCCCATAAGGCCCTCTGGAATCTCTTGGTTCTGGCTGTGGGAAGAACCCTTTGGAAGGGCTCTGGTTTCTCTGGGCAGTTGGGTGAGAGAGGCGGGGGATGGAGCATGCTGGCCCTCATGGCTGAGACCCTGCCTGACCGTGTTTCCCCACAGAGAAGCTGAAGGATGCCGGCCTCCAGGCACCCAAGCCCGTGCAGCACCCCTTGCATCCGGTGCCCACCCCACACCACGCGGTGCCCAGCCTCATCTCCAACCATGGCATCTTCTCTCTGCCAAGTAGCAGCGCTGCCACAGCCCTGCTGATCCAGCGCACCAATGAGGAGGAGAAGTGGCTGGCGCGGCAGCGGCGGCTGCGGCAGGAAAAGGAGGATCGGCAGTCTCAGGTGTCCGAGTTCCGGCAGCAGGTGCTAGAGCAGCACCTGGACATGGGCCGGCCCCCAGTACCTGCAGAGGCGGAGCACAGGCCTGAGAGCACCACCAGGTGGGCCCTGGACAGCGGGGACTCCCATGTGTGAGCCCGGGGAGGGAAGGAGGGATGAGCCTTCATGTTCAGATTTGTTCAGTGTGTATTGGGCACCTGCTGTTTGCCCGACGTCCCGCCCCAGCATTTCTGCCTGCCTCTTTCGTTTCTGCTCTTTCATGTTCACGTTACAATGCCTGTCTTAACTGTGGGGAAGCTGAGACTGAGGAGAAAAATGGTTGCTCAGAGGTATCCCCCCCAGTAAGTAAGGAGACCAATCAGGTCCATGTTGAGAGCCAGGACCCTGCCCACGCAGCCTGGCCCGGTTCCCAGGAGGCCATTCACAGCAGCTGAGAGTGCAAGGTGGAAGCTTTAATTACTCATAATACCTGTCCTCTCCATCTTCCTCTGCTTTTGAGCCTGGGCGTTTTTTTTTTTTTTTTTTTTTTAAGAGAAGGGGACGGCTTTTGATTTTAAGGAACAAATGAGTTTTATTGCTTTCATATTAATAAAATAATGCCCATTTTC
The DNA here is from genome assembly GCA_963573925.1 of Callimico goeldii. Lineage (NCBI taxonomy): Eukaryota > Metazoa > Chordata > Mammalia > Primates > Cebidae > Callimico > Callimico goeldii. The sequence continues at coordinate 10,574 of CAUYOR010086982.1, forward strand.
TAGCCCTTTATTCCCAGGAGGCTTTGTGGCGGTGCCTGGGACCCCAGCTGCAGGCACAAGTCGTAAGAGCTGGGCCCGAGTGCCCCCAGGCCTGCCTGCTCCTGCCTGCCCTGGTGCTGTGCTGGTCCCGGCTCCTGCCTCACCGCCCCCTAGGGCTCACTATCGGCAAGAGTGGTGGGGTGACCTGCCAGGCTTCCCTAACTCTGGGACCTAGGGACACTGCTGCTGTTCCCTGAGCCTCAGTTTCCTCAGCAGAGGAGAGTGGGGTGTTTTCTGAGCCTCTTTCCAGCTCTCAGGGCCATGGTGCTGTCGTGGAATAAGAAACCCTCTGGCTCCGGGACAGGAGTGTGCTGCTGTGTAAAATCTGCCCTCCCTTCCATTTGCCTCCGTTGTCCAGTAGGGCAGCGAGGAAATGCACACTGCTGATCGGGGTGACTGTCACCGGGCCCATCGCAGAGTCCCCATGTGGCTCCTGCTGTCCAGCATGGCTGAAGGGAGGCCCCTTCTGCCAACTGTCCCTCTGCCTCTTAGCCTCTCCCAGCCCCCACCCCCGAGGCCTCTCAGGCTCAGCCTTGCCTGCTACCCAGAGGACTCAAGGCAGCCAGCTCCCCACTGGCATGGCCTGATAACATGGGGGTGCCCTGACTCCTGCAGGCATCTTCTTCCTCGGAGCTCCCTAGGGCCCCCGTATAGGTGTTGTGACTTTGTCCACCCATGGACTGCTTCCAGCCAGGGCAGCTGCCCCATTTGGACCTGGGTATGGTGGGAAGCAGGGCCCAGGCCTCCCCTGGACAAGTGTCTGATGCTTGGTGTGGCACATGCAGTATTTATTCTCCTGCAGTTTTGATTCCTTTGCTGTTCACTAAGAACGGGGTTTCTCCCCGGGCTTCCCTGCTGTGTTCTCCTAAGAGGGTGACAGTGCCGGATCTGTCCCTAGCCTTGAGTCTGGAACTACTAGGGAGGGCCTTGGTGGCTGTGTTTAAATGGCACTGGGGCAGTCTGGCCAGGTGCCTGCCACGGCCTCTGTCTCTTCCTTCCCCTCAAGGCTTGCATAGGGTCACTGGGGAGTATCAGTCCAAACATCCTGGGAGTTTATCTTCCTTTGCAAAAAGCCAGGCACAGTGACACGTGCCTGTAGACCCAGCTGCTCTGGAGGCTGAGGTGGGAGGATCCCTTGGGCCCAGGAGTTAGGGGTAGTAGTGCGCTGTTACCTATTGGGTATCCAAGGCAAGTCCAGCACCAATGCAGTGACCTCCCAGAAGCAGAGGACCACCAGGTTGCCTGGTGAAGGAGGGGCGAACCGCCCAGGTTGGAAATGGAGCATGTCAAAACTCCCATGCTGCTCAGTAGTGGGATTGCACCTGTAAATAGCGACTTCGCTCCAGCCTGGGCAATACAGCGAGACCCATCTCTATAGAAAAATAGAAAGATAAACTTTGGAAAAACAATACTAAAAATAGCCCTTTGAGTAGATTTAATCTTGTTTTAAATGCACTGAGGAAACAAGTCATTTAGTGCAACTAAGGGCAGCTTCCTGCTTAATGGAAGGCTCTGATACTAGAAATCCCTCCTCCCTCCCTGCCCCAGCAGGCCTGAGTCTGGGTCTTTGAGCCACTTTGTCTCTGGCCTCTGCCACCGGCCACTTGGGTCGCTGCAGTTCTAACGGGGGCCACTGCGGGGCAGTCTCGGCACAGGCTCCATCCTGGCACTTCACTGTTGGTTTTGGCTCTGGGTTGGGCTGGGCAGGCACTGGAAGGTTGTGGCTTGTGGCTGCCTGCAAGGGCAGTGGGGAGGGAAGAGCACTGGCCCTGTGCACGTGGCCAGCCTGCCCCTACAAGGCACAGCAGGAGGAAGGTACTGGTGGCAGGCCTGCAGCCTAGCACAGAGTTGGTCTCCCATGGAAACTGAGATGACACTTGCCCGGGGGGTTTGCACAAGCACAGTGGGTCTGTCCTGGGCCCGAGCAGGTAGGCTTAGAGCCTCCCTGTCCTCTTGGAGCGGCCTGCACATACCTGCCACGGGTGTTAAAAGAGGAAATGAGGGGCCGGACCAGGTGGATCACTTGAGGTCAGGAGTTCGAGACCAGCCTGGCCAACATAGTGAAACATCATCTCTACTAAAAATGGAAAAAACGAGCAGGGTATGGTGGCACACACCTGTAATCCCAGCACTTTGGGAGGCCGAGGCGGGTGGATCATGAGGTCAAGAGATCGAAACCATCCTGGTCAACAAGGTGAAACCCCGTCTCTACTGAAAATATAAAAATTAGCTGGGCAAGGTGGCGCGTGCCTGTAATCCCAGCTACTCGGGAGGCTGAGGCAGGAGAATCACTTGAACCCAGGAGGCAGAGGTTGCAGTGAGTTGACATCACATCCGCCTGGGTGATAAGAGCAAAACTCGATCTCAAAACAAAACGAAGAGAAATGGAGGACGGAAAACATGGTCCTTGGGTGGGGTGTATGCCCTCTCCCTGCCGCCCTGCTGGCAGCAGCTCTCTATGGGACTGTGCCATCTGGGTCATCTTAGGAGTGCAGGCTGCTGGGGAAGCCCGTGGGGGGCTGAGGGATCTTTTCTCCCTGACTGACAGGTTGGTCTCACTCCCTAGGCCAGGACCGAACCGTCACGAGCCAGGTGGCCGTGACCCTCCGCAGCACTTTGGGGGGCCACCACCTCTGATTTCGCCCAAGCCCCAGCTCCATGCTGCACCTACAGCCCTCTGGAACCCTGTGTCCCTGATGGACAACACCTTGGAGACGCGGCGCCCTGAGAGCCACCCTCTGCACAGCCACCCAGCTGCATTTGAGCCTAGCCGCCAGGCAGCCGTGCCACTGGTGAAGGTGGAGCGGGTCTTCTGCCCGGAGAAAGTGGAAGAGGGGCCACGGAAGCGTGAGCCTGCCCCCGTGGACAAGTACCAACCACCTCCGCCACCATCACGAGAGGGAGGGACCCTGGAACACCAGACCTTCCCACCCGGACCTGGGCCCTTCCTCGCTGAGCTCGAGAAGTCCACGCAGACCATCCTGGGCCAGCAGCGAGCCTCCCTCCCACAGGCAGCCACCTTTGGGGAGCTCAGCGGACCCCTGAAGCCTGGCTCGCCCTACCGGTCCCCAGTACCACGAGGCCCTGACCCTGCCTACATCTATGATGAGTTCCTGCAGCAGCGCCGGAGGCTGGTCAGCAAGCTGGACCTGGAGGAGCGCAGGCGGCGGGAGGCCCAGGAGAAAGGTCTGCTGCCCGGAGGACCCCAACCTGCTCAGGGGGAGCCGCACAGTGGGGAGGGGGAGCCTGCATGCCAGCCACCTGCCCCTCCTGCTTTCTGCCTGGGGTAGTCCCAGGCCCCACGTGGCAAGTGTACTGGCTTCTGTGTAGCAGCTTCACACCCCTGTAGGGGTGACAGATCCTAGGCCCCATGCCTGTCCTGCCTTCGTGCAAATTGTCCCAAAAAGCCAAATCAAAGCCTGCCTGTAAAGACGGTTCTGCAGACATGCACGATGAATAAGTGATGAGCAGAGACTAAGAAGATGGTTTAAATATTAATAGCGCAGCATTACAGGAGGTCCGGCCTGGGCCCAGCAGGGGCTCCACACCCGGGGCTGCCTGCATCAGGTGGGACAGGGCGGGGAAGAGGTGGCAGCTGGCACTGCCCCGGGTCGGGGCAAGAGGTCAACACCTCATTCCCATTTCTGCTTGGGTTGGGGAGTCCTCAGCCGGCAGTCCCTGAGAGAGCCAGGAAGAGCATCCAGCAGGCTCAGGTGTGAGGAGAGAGCAGGGCTCCAGCCCCGTGTCTTTCCTACTGCTGGACACTCGGTCCCGTCCCATGCCAAAGCTCAGCCACCCCCAGCTGGGGTACGGGCCATCTTCCTGGTGCGGGGAGGCTGGATGGAGGGTCCAGCTAGGCTTGGAGGAGGGGCCTACCCTGGTGCCCCTGGGCAGGGGCTCTGCTGTTGTTCTCTGTGCCTTTGAGAGCAGGGGCCCGTGTGCCTGTCGTCTGCTCCCAGGGGTTGGACCCAGATGGCCACAGCAGGGGGGAGTGCATGTGCACAGGCAGCACTATGTTGCCGTGCACACGGCCCCAGGCCTGTGTGATGGACGGTCCCTGCAGGGGGAGGAGGGAGGTCTTGCCAGCCCAGGGGACCACCCAGCCACTTGGAGGCCTCTGAGGGCCTTGGATCCCAGGGAAGCCTGGGGCCTGCGGTCACACAGAGCCCTAGGACTGCGTTAACGGTGGCTTCCACCTGGGTGGAAAGGAAGTGGCCTTCGGGTTGCTCAGGTGCCAGCAGGCCTGGCCTGATGGGTGGTCTGCAGTCATGTGCCTTGAGGGCATGTCTGCTGGACAGATGAAGGCTCTTTGTCCAGCTGCATACAACCGTTTTTCATCAGGGTACTACTACGACCTTGATGACTCTTATGACGAGAGCGATGAGGAGGAGGTCAGGGCCCACCTCCGCTGCGTGGCCGAGCAGCCGCCCCTCAAACTGGACACATCCTCTGAGGTACTGGGCTGTCCTCCCCACTGAGGCACGCTGGGCTGGGCTGGGCCCTCACATCAGTGCCCACCTCCCAGCTTCCACACCCCGTACCCCTTCCCACTGCTTCTAGGTTCCTCCAGAAGTCCTGGTGGGGTTGGTCCCACCACGCTCCGCTGTAGCCAGGCACAGCCAGCCATGGCACACAGACTTCGAGGACCCCAGGAGGGGGCCCGGGACAGTGAAAGAATACCACTGCCGGTGGCTTCCAACTCTTTTTTCTTTCCCAATCTAGAAGCTAGAGTTTTTGCAACTTTTTGGCTTGACCACCCAACAGCAGAAGGAGGAATTGGTGGCCCAGAAGCGGAGGAAGCGGCGGCGGATGTTGAGAGAGAGAAGCCCGTCGCCCCCCACAATTCAGAGCAAGCGGCAGACGCCTTCACCGAGACTGGCGCTGTCCACCCGCTACAGCCCTGACGAGATGAACAACAGCCCCAACTTCGAAGAGAAGAAGAAGTTCCTGACCATCTTCAACCTGACCCACATTAGCGCTGAGAAGAGGAAAGGTGGGGGCTCAATGGGGTGGGTGTGGGTTTCTGAAGCAGCAGACGCCAGGCAGGATCTGGGATCACTCGGCTGGAGGCTGCCCCTTCACTCTTCCCAGCTCCTGGAAGCCCTCCGCAGCAGCCCTTACCTGGCAGGCTTTGCTCGGAGACCCCCACTGTCTTGAGATGAGGACTACCCTTGTCACTCATCCATCTCCCGGCGCCTGAGAAGGTGCTCTTTGAGCCGAGTGTGCCAGGGACTGCACAAGGCATGAGGGGCGGTGCCAGGCATTCAGGTTCATCTTGCTGCAGGCTTTTCGTCTTGCTGGACTACTCAGGTGGTCAGCCGGGCGTTGTCTTGGTGGCCGGAGGCCTGGGGAAGCTGCCAGGCAGGGCAGCACACAGAGCAGATGGCTTGCCTTGAAAGATGCTTCCAGTTAGTCTGGCCACACAGGGCCACGTTGGGAACAAATCCTCTGGGCTGGAGTCCACACAGCAGAAGAGACAACGCGAATACAACCCCCACTTAGTGTTTTGGCTTCCTCGGCCTGCAACGCAGGCTGGCTGGGTGCCCGCATGGCGACGTTCCTGGCCCTGCCCCTCGGTGAGCCCTCAAGTCCTCAGGGACCCCTGGCCGCCTCTCTGGGAGAAAGTGAAAGGAAAGCAGAGTTACTTCTCAGTCCTTTGGCTGGTTCAAGGTGTCTGTCGGAGTGCAGCCGTTCCCTTTCCGCTTTGTGCCAGTCAGGAGGTGTTCTCCTTTCTCTTAGCGGGCTGGTGCTGTGTTGCTCCAGCCCAAAGTCCTAGATACAAAGCATCTTCTGACGTGGCTGAATTTTTAGAGGAAAAAAATTCAGGGCAATGCAGCCCTTAAGTGTCAGAGGCAAGAAAGGCTGTGTGACACCAGGAATCTGCTGTGTGTAACAAACGGCATGGGGTCATCTTTCCTTCTCGGGAAGTGCCATATGATAGGGGTGTGCTTGAGTGCCAGGCCTGGGCCTTTGGGGCATTTCCTGGTGTTGGGGCCACCTTTGCTCACTCGAAATAAAATATATCCTCGCACATGACCACCGAGGTCCAGGGGCAGTGTTTCACAGAGGTGTAATCACTGCAGACAGCTGTCTTTGGAGCACGTCTGACTGTAGTAGATGCGTGTTAGTCTGGGTTCGCTGTAACGTGGTGTCTTCTTTTAAACCAGGCCTGCCCCGTCGCACCTGCTTTTGGTTTTTCTGGCTTTAGTGCTTTACCTGCCCATCAAGGCTCTGCTAGAATCCCACCATCTTTCCCTCCAAAAAAAAATGATGCAACTGGCTCGTTAATCTCAGGCTGCTTTTCCCATAGACAAAGAGAGACTTGTTGAAATGCTCCGTGCCATGAAGCAGAAGGCACTGTCGCCAGCAGTGGCCGGCTCCTTGACAAACTCTCCGAGGGACAGTCCTGCCGTCTCCCTGAGTGGTAAGGGAAGGACAGCCCCACCTGCCACCACCCAGGATCATCCCGAGGGCTGCCCCAGCTTGGAGGCGCCGCTCGAGGGCCTCATCGTTGTGAAAGTGGCCTGCTGCAGACTGTCTTCTGCCATTCATCTTGCACAGTTGTGACGGTCCTGGGGACAGAACATCAGTGTGAAGGCGGGCTCAGAGTTGAGGGGAGGGTCTAGCTTCTGTGGAGCTCAGTGTGAGGTCCATTGTGGTGGTAGTAACCTGTCCCTAAGTTACAGCACAGAAGTTCAGATGGAGCCCACTCCAATGGCCCCATCCCAGGAGGGTGGGCGTGCTCTGGGCTCCGTGCCTGCGCCCTGGTCCTGCCCTGGCTCTCCTCCTGCATCTTCGTCTTACTCTGCCCTCTGGGCCCCGCCAGCTCCTCCTGCCCACTTTCCTCCTCTTCCATCTCTAGTCGAGCAACCTCTGTCCTGTCCACTGTCGCAGGGAATCTTTACAGTTCATCTCAGTTCTCGGCTCCACGCGCAGTCTCTCGTCCGGTTGGAGTGAATCCCTCTTTCCCCCAGTCCCCTGGCTGGGGGACTTGCTTCTTCCTGCAGATCTGTTCTTACTTCTTGGGATATCTTTTGAGGATGGACTTGCCACCAAACGCCACCGTCTTCAGAGCCACGTGCACAGCAGCTATGTACATGTTCCCCGGGTGTTTGTTCTTTGCACTAGGTCTTGTTAAGAGTAAGCTCTAGAGACCGGGGTCTGCGTGCTCGACCCTCAGCCTGTTAATCTGCATCTCTTAATGTTTTCCTTGGCTTTCTGTCTCTAAAAGAACCAGCCACGCAGCAAGCCTCTCTGGATGTGGAGAAGCCGGTTGGTGTTGCTGCTTCCTTGTCTGACGTCCCAAAAGCCGCAGAGCCTGGGAAGCTGGAACAGGTCCGGCCCCAGGAGCTGTCAAGAGTCCAGGAGCTAGCTCCTGCCAGTGCGGAGAGGGCCAGGCTAAGTGAGGGCCCTGGAGGCAAGAAGAGCCTGAGCATGCTTCACTACATCCGGGGCACTGCACCCAAGGACATTCCTGTGCCGCTGTCCCACAGCACCAACGGGAAGAGCAAGCCATGGGAGCCCTTTGTGGCAGAAGAGTTTGCCCATCAGTTCCACGAGTCAGTGCTGCAGTCCACCCAGAAGGCCCTGCAGAAGCATAAAGGTAATGAGGCTGCGAGTCCTCACTCAGCTCCTGCCTGTGGTTGAGGCTGGACACAGCTGCTCAGCCGTGGGCACCAATTTTTATAAACTGCAATCACCAGAAGAAAATAAGGTTGTTACTGTGCCAAAACCATGTTCGTTTTACTCCACACTCTAAAAGCTGAACTTGTAGGTGAAAAGCATTTTTAGGCACCAGCGCTGATGCTGTGCTGTGAGCAGGGGTGCATCAATCCGTAAGAGGTAAGAGAGGAGATGCAAGCACTGGTTTTTGCTGAGATTAAGAAAAGTTCCCCAAAGGCAGGAAGAGTGCGTGATTGGATTTTTATCAGCATTGATTTGAAAGAACTGTGCTTTTCAAGACAGAATGTTCGGTAGATTGAGATGGCTGCTACTCCTCAGGGTAGAGATTTCCTTCCTTCCTGGTGGTATGTAAAGATGTCACCTCCAGCCCTCTGGATCCATGGGTTCCGTGTGTTTGGATTCAACCACCTTCAGATTAGAAATATTTGTGGGTGAAGTGGAATTCTACAACGTTCCAAATTTGCCAAGCACCAGGTACTAGATTGAATCCATGCAAGTCGGGTGAAGTACAGGCAATACATTAGGTATCACAAGTACTCTAGGTACAAGTGTAGGCAGTATACTGGGTGTTAGGTTGTATCTTTGTAGGTTCTGTTCAGGTACTATGCCATTTTCCCTTAGGGACTTGAACATCCTTGGCTTTTGGTATTCACAGGAGGTCCTGCACCGCAGCCTGGGTGACAGAGTGAGACTCTGTCTCAAGAAAAAAAACATGGAGGCTCAGAGATGAATTTCATCAAAATGGTCCACCTTCCAGGATCGGCTGGTACTCAGGGCTGGGCCGTCTCAGACCTTGTCACGCTGGCTCTGTGGCCCAGAGGTCTTTGGCTGGATTCCCTCCTCTTTGCAGTGTCACGTTGGTCCCTGGAGACTTGCAGTCATGCTGACTCTGCAGCAAAGGCAGAGCTGCCTTCTGAGACAGCACTGTGTCCCTACCCCCAACACTGATGCAAACCCTGTCCCTTCTGCAGGGAGCGTGGCTGTGCTATCCGCAGAGCAGAACCATAAGGTTGATGCGTCTGTCCACTACAACATTCCCGAGCTGCAGTCCTCCAGCCACGTCCGTCCACCCCAGCACACTGGGCAGCAGGAGACCCCCACTTCAAGGAAGGGCCCCCCAACGCAGGAGGTAGACCAGGACTCGGAGGAGGAGGAGGAGGATGAAGATGGAGAAGAGGATGAGGAAGCCCCCAGGCGCAAGTGGCAAGGGATTGAGGCCGTTTTTGAAGCTTACCAGGAACACATAGAAGGTATGGGGTTGGTAGGGAAGAGGGGAGGGGGTAAAGGACCTTTGGAAAGGAAGCTGAGTGATAAGTTCATGCAGACTTCTGCCAGCCTGGGGACTGCTCCTGCGTCCTGAGGCGCAGTAGATATAAATACTGGAAGGTTGCTCCAGCTTCTGGTAGTGATGATGCCCTCTGGTGGAACCCGAGGCCAGTCTTACTGGGGCATCAAGCACCAAGATGCCAATTTTCATGGCACCTGTCATTCTTCCTGTGGGCTCTGCTCTAGGAGACCCAGCAACAGTGTGGATGTCGGCCTCAGCTTCAGGTAAAGGCCCTGGCAAATAACCTAGTTGGCCGATTTGCTGAGCCCCAGCAGCTAGGCCTGGCTACTGCTTGACTATGCCTCCTGCCTGGCCGTAAGGATTACTCGGGGGCCAGTGGGTACCAGTAACGTTTTCAGCTACCTTTAGCCAGGTGTTATGCTGGGGGAGACAGGCTCTTAGCAAAGGCTTAGTCGAGAGCTCGCTGCCTCTCAAAATACCCAGAATGTTTTCATTCCCCCTGGGAATGTACATGCCAACCCCCCACCCCCCCAGGAAGCACAGCACCAGGCAGACTCCATCACATCTCCTCTGCCAGGGAATAGAACCATGAAACTGGCTGCTGCAGTGTTTGATCCTTCTGTATACAGCAGCCCACCTCCGGCCTATATGCCTCAGTTACCTGAGGATATTGCCAAGGCCCATTTGGCTTGGCCCACAGGTGCACAGCCTTCATTTTGCACTCACCATCCTTACTGCATGGGCACTGCTGGGCAAGGGTGCAGCCACCTACAAGTGATTTATTAGCATATCCTAGATGACTTTTTATCATCACGTGTTACAATGTTGTAAATATAAGGACTTGATTATGAATGTCAACCTTTTCAAATACTTTGAAAAGTAGTTTTCTTTGGAAAAGTGTTCTCCAAACTAAAAACAAATGCCCATGTAGCCACAACCAGGGTATCAAATCCTGTATTTGGCTTCCTTTCCTCCTCCTGTGGAATCTTTCCAGTTTATTACCTACTACTTCCCTACAGGTTTCTATTTTGTTTTTGGAGATGGAGTCTTGCTCTGTAGCCAAGGCTGCAGTACAGTGGCATGATCTTGGCTCACTGCAATCTGCTGCCCAGGTCAAGCGAGTCTCCTGCCTTGGCCTCCTGAGTAGCTGGGGTTACTCATGAGTCACCCTGCCCAGCTAATTTTTGTGTTTTTAGTAGAGACAGTTTCAGGATGTTGGCAAGGCTGGTCTGAAACTCCTGACCTCATGATCTGGCTGTCCCAAAGTGCTCAGATTATAGGCAGGAGCCACAGTGCCCGGCCCCACGTTGCTGTTCTTTAAGTACACACATAATGATGCAGAGTGATTTTTAACTCTCCTGGGATGAAATATTTCCATCTTTTCTGGTGGTATGGGTTTCTTAGTGTGGTGTTGAGAATTCTTTCCACACACCAGGGCCGTTCTGCATAAGATTCATGTGTATAGAGGAAGGTAGAAATCTTAATTGCATCTTTCCCACCCAGACAAGGAGTTCTACACCTGCCGGGTAGGGCATGACCTGCCCTGGACACATTTCCTCTAAGCTGTTGTTCAGCAGGTCTTGTGCCGTGGCTTTCCTACAAAGGTTTTAGGATCGCCTTCTGTTCCCCCGAGCCTGGTTAGGATTTTCAGTTGCACTGAAGTTACAGACTTGTGGCATGTTGGCATCCTTGTCTGGGGATATGGTATCAAACTATGAAATCATTGTTTGTGATCATTTGGGACTAGATTCAGTGTCAGCTGTCAGACAGGTTTTGGGGGCTGTTTCCAAAAACCATTGTAGCTTAGAAAGCTTTAGGATTTTTTTCCTCTATGGTTATTCCTTAGATCGTAGGACTCACAGACGATCAAACCTTCTGCAAATACAAGTTTTGGTTCTTTCCTTTTGAATTTGTCTCGTCACTCCGGTGCTGCCCAAGACAGGCACGGATGGGGCCCCTGTCTGTGAAACTGTAAAGGTTCCCGTGCGCAGTTGCTGTTGCTCTGTCCTTGGTGGATTTGTATTTGCAGTCTTTACTTTTATTGTTCTGTGTTAACCAGACTGTTGTCACCTTTGCTGTTTGAAACACTCTGCATAAAATAGGGACTTAAAGGTTGGGAGTCACTCTATTAAAATTAGGCCTGGTATCTTCTGATAGAACACAGATTTATTTAGTAAAACAGTCTCTGCTCTAAGTTTATTATGGCCTTTTTCCAACAGTCTAAACTGAAAGCCTGTTTTGTTTTTTGTTTTGTTTTTTGAGAAAATGAGTAAAGGAAAGGAAGAAAGAGGAAGAGAAAGAGGGAGAGTGAACGGAAATATTGCTTTATTCTGAAAAGAAATATGGGTATTAATAAGGGCCATTCAATGTTTCATTTAAACCTATGAATAGGTGTGATGTGGGCTTGAGAGTTTCACGGCAAGCACAGCTAAATTGGGGACAGTCCAGCTCTGTGGGGGAGGGGCTTCTGCCATTACTGAGGCACTCCACTCCTACAGAGGTAGTCTGTCATCGCTGATGCAGCCTGCCATTGCTGAGCCAACCCGCCACAAGAGAGAGAGTCCACCATTACAGAGGTGGGCCAACATTCCCGAGGCAGTTCTAACAACACCCATATAAACAGGACTGCAGGGAAATATACACAGCAGCAGGGCAGAGCTAGCAGCAGGGTGGACCCCACAGCAGCTCAGCAAACCCTCTACAGGCAGTGACTAGGCTGCCTCCTTGCTGGGCAGGATAGCCCTGAAAAAAAAAAAAGGCAGCAATGCAATGGATACTCATAAATAAAGCCCTAACTCCCTGGGACACAGCACCTGGGAAAAAAAGGAAGGTTTATGAGTTCTGCTACAGCAGACTTAAACGTACCTGCCTAGCAGCTCTGAATGAACAACAGAGCACACAGCTCAGCACTTGAGCTCCTATAAAGAACAGACTGTCTCCTCAAGCAGCTCCCTGACCCCAGTATATCCAAAAAGTCACCTCACAAAGAACTGATCAGACTACCATTTGGCGGGCATTATTCTGGGACAAAGATAGCAGAAGAAGAAACTGGTAGCAACCCTTACTGTTCTGCAGCTGCCGCAGGTGACCCCCAGGCAAGCAGTGCCTGCAGTGGACCTCAGCAGTCCCACAGCAGAGGGGCCAAACTGTTAGAAGGAAAACTAAGAAACAGAAATAACTTCATCATCAACAATCTGGACATCCACTCAGAGACCCAATCAGAAAATCAGCAACTACACAGACAACAGGTGGATAAATCTACAAGGATGGGAAGAAACCAGTGCAAAAAGAAGGAAAACACCTGAAACCAGAACACCTCACCTCCTAAAAGGAAACACAACTACTCACCAGCAAGAGAACAAAGCTGGATGGAGAATGAGTGTGAATGGAATGACAGAATCAGACTTCAGAAGGTGGGTAATGAGAAACTTCTGTGAGCTAAAAGAACATGTTCTAACTCAATGCAAAGAAACTAAGAACCTTGAAAAAAAGATTTGATGAAATGATAACAAGAATGGACAACTTAGAGAGTAATATTAGTGAATTGATGGAGCTCAAAAACAAAACATGAGAACTTCATGGAGCATGCACAAGTTTCAACAGCCAAATTGACCAAGCAGAAGAAGGGATACCAGAGGTAGAATATAAACTCAATGAAATAAAATGAGAAGCCAAGATTGGAGAAAAAAGCACAACAAGGAAAGAACAAAGTCTCCAAGAAATGTGGGACTAAGTGAAGAGACCTAATCTACGTTCGATAGGTGTACCAGAATGTGACAAAGAGAACGAATCCAAGCTGAAATATACTCTTCAGGATATTATCCAGGAAAAATTCCCCAACCTAGTAAGGCAGGCCAATATTCAAGTCTAGGAAATACAGAGAACATGACAAAGATATTCCGCAAGAAGAGCAACCCCAAGGCACATAATCATCAGATTCACCAGCGTTGAAATGAAAAAGAAAATGCTAAGGGCAGTCAGAGAGAAAGGTAGGGTTACCCATAAAAAGGAGCCCATCAGACTCACAGCAGGAACCCTACAAGCCAGTGGGGGCCGATATTCAACACCTTAAAGAAAAGAACTTTCAACCCAGAATTTCATATCCAGCCAAACTGAGCTTCATAAGTGAAGGAAAAATAAAATCCTTTGTGAACAAGCAAGTACTCAGAGATTTTGTCACCACTAGTCCTGCTTTATAAGAGTTCCTGAAAGAGTCACTACACATAGAAAGGAACAACCAGTACCAGCCATTCCAAAAACATACCAAATGCTAAATAGCATCAACAAAATGAAGAATCTGCATCAACTAATGAGCAAAACAACCAGCTAGAATCAAAATAGCAGGATCAAATTCACACATAACAATATTAACCCTAAATGTAAATGGGCTAAACACACCAATAAAAAGACACAGACTGGCAAATTAGATAAAAAGCCAAAACCCATCAGTGTACTGTATCCAGGAAACCCATCTCACATGCAAGGATACACAGAAACTCAAAATAAAGGAATGGAGGAAGATTTACCAAGCAAATGGAGAGCAAAAAAAAGCAGGAGTTGCAATTCTCATCTCTGATAAAATAGACTTTAAAGCAACAAAGATCAAAAGAGACAAAGAAGGTCATTACATAATGGTCAAAGGATCGATACA
>CAUYOR010086984.1:0-15976 GCA_963573925.1 Callimico goeldii
CTGAGGCAGGAGAATTGCCTGAACCCAGGAGGCGGTGGTTGCGGTGAGCCGAGATCACGCCATTGCACTCCAGCCTGGGTAACAAGAGCGAAATTCCGTCTCAAAAAAAAAAATTAGCAGGCCGGGCGCGGTGGCTCATGCCTATAATCCCAGCACTTTGGGAGGCCGAGGCGGGTGGATCCCGAGGTCAAGAGATCGAGACCATCCTGGTCAACATGGTGAAACCCCGTCTCTACTAAAAATACAAAAATTAGCTGGGCATGGTGGTGCGTGCCTGTAGTCCCAGTTACTCAGGAGGCTGAGGCAGGAGAATTGCTTGGACCCAGGAGGCAGAGGTTGCGGTGAGCTGAGATCGCCCCATTGCACCCCAGCCTGGTTGACAAGAGCGAAACTCCGTCTCAAAAAAAAAAAAAAATTAGCCTGATGTGTTGGCATGCATCTATAGTCCCACCTACTCAGGAGGCAGAGGTGGTAGGATTGTTTGAGCCCAGGAGTTTGAAGCTACAATAAACCATAGTTATATCACTTTTCTCCACCCTAAGCAACAGAGCAAGACCCTGTCTCTAAAAAACTATATATAATAAATAAATTCAAAAATTCCAAATCTCAGACCTTCTTTGCTACGTGATTTCCCCTCTGCATGCTCTCTTAAGCTTCAAGTACTAAATCTGTATAGTGCATATCCACATTATACCCTGAAAGAACTAGCCAGTAAGAACCTGCACTTTCCTTTCTGCTCACTGACAACCTTGCCTCTGGGAGGTAAACAGAATACATCTATGTGAAGAATGGCATTACTGCATCCATGCCCTTTGCTATGTGACTTGGCAGTGTGTCCAACTAAAGGGGGACAGCAGGTATTTCTCTATCCCTTGACTTTAGGGTTGGGCCACATGACTTGCTTTAACCAACAGAATGATAGGATGTCTGCTCCAAGTCAGGCCTGAGGAGCCTTTGGAATTTATGGTTTCTCTCTGACACTTCTGTTCTCACCATGAGGCGAACAAGCCCCGGTAGGCCACTGGTTCAGGGATGATCACGAATTCATGAAGCACAGCTACCACAGCTGGCCTGCAGACCTGCAGGGAGAGGCCAGCCGCCCAGCCGAGCCCCGATGAACCTGCAGTGGGTCTATAGATGCATGAGTGATAATAAATGATTGGTGTTTTAGGTTACTGTCAGGGTAGTTTGTTGTTGTTTTCTGAGATGGAGCCTTGCTCTGTTGCCCAGGCTGGAGTGCAATGGTGCGATCTCAGCTCACTGCAACCCCCATCTCCTGGGTTCAAGCGATTCTCCTACTTCAGCCTCCCAAGTAGCTGGGATTACAGGTATACCCCACCACGTCTGGCTAATTTTTGTAATTTTAGTAGGGATGGGGTTTTGCCATGTTGCTCAGGCTGGTCTCAAACTACTGACCTCAGGTGATCCACCCACTTCAGCCTCCCAAAGTGTTGGAATTACAGGTGCGAGGCACACCTGTAATTATCAATAACTGACAGAATCAGCCTACTCAAGCTTCTGATCTGACAAGTTACAGAGATCACCACATTATTACCCAGTCATCCAACAGTAGATGTAATAGAGATGATTCTGATGATAACAACACTAAAGTATTAATAGTTAACACATATTAAACACTGCGTGCTAAGCAACTCCAAGGAATTAACTCATTTAATCCTAGTATTAATCCCCTTTTATAAATAAACATTTTATTATAGAATAGTTATCTTACGTTAGTGTGGTGTATTTTCCACAATTAATGAACTAATAGTAACACTTTATTATCAACTGAAGTTTATAATTTATTTAAATTTCCTTAGTTTTCCCCTAATGGCCTTTTTGCTTATTTATTTTTGAGATGGAGTCTCAATCTGGAGTGCAGTGCCCAGGCTGGAGTGCGGTGGCGCAATCTCAGGTCACTGCAACCTCTGCCTCCTGGGTTCAAGCGAATCTCGTGTCTCAGCCTCCCAAGTAGCTGAGACTACAGGCGTCCACCACCATACCTGGCTAATTTTTTGTGTGTCTTTTTGTAGAGATGGGGTTTTACCATGTTGGCTAGGGTGGCTGCAAACTCCTGACCTCAAGTTATCCTCTTGCTTCGGCCTCCCAAAGTGCTTGGGATTACGAGGTGTGAGCCACAGTGCCCGGCCCTAACATCCTTTTTCTGTTTCAGAATCCCATCTATCACATTACATTTAGTCATCATATCTCCTTAGGCTCCGACAATTTTAGCTCTCTCCCCTTTTATTAAAATTTATTTTATTTTTTTGGTAACAGTTTTATTGAGATATAACTCACATACCATACAATTCACCCATTTAAAGTGAGTAACTTGGCTGGTGGCTGACGCCTGTACTCAGGAGGCTGAGACACAAGAACCGCTTGAGCCCAGGAGGCAGACGTTGCAGTGAGCTGAGACTGTACCATGCACTCCAGCCTGGGCAACATTGTGAGACTGCGTTTCAAAAAAAAAAAAAGTGCAGCCGGGTGTGGTGGCTCACACCTATAATCCTAGCACTTTGGGAGGCTGAGGTGGGTGGATCACGAGGTCAAGAGATTGAAACCATCCTGGCAAACATGGTGAAACCCGGTCTCTATTAAAAATACAAAAATTAACTGGGCGTGGTGGTACACGCGTCTGTAGTCCCAGCTACTTGAGAGGCTGAGGCAGGAGAATTGCTTGAATCTGGGAGGCTGGGGTTGCAGTGAGCCAAGATAGTGCTTCTGCACTCCAGCCTGATGACAGAGCAATATTATATCTCAAAAAAAAAAAAGTGCATAACTCAATGGTCTCCTAGCATACTCAGAGTTGTGCAACTGTCACCACAATGAATCTTGTAGCATTTCATCACCCCAAAAAGAAATCTTGTATCCTTTACCTATCACCCCTAACTACTTCTCCTTTACCCCAACCCTAGGAAAGCACTAATCTACTTTGTCTCTAAAAATTTGTGTATTCTGGACATTGCATATACCTGGAATCATATAAAATGTAGTATTGGCCGGGCGTGGTGGCTCATGCCTGTAATCGCAGCACTTTGGGAGGCTGAGGTGGGCAGATCACCTAAAGTCAGGAGTTCAAGCCTGGCCAACATGGTGAAACCCTGTCTTAAAAAAAAATGTAGTATTTTGTGATCAGTTTCTTTCACCTACCGTGTTTTAAAGGTTCATCCATGTTATACCATGTATCAGTCCTTCAATGATTTTTATAGCCAATAATATTCCATTGCATGTATATACCACATATAGTTTATCAGTTATTCGTCAACTGATGGTTGCTTGAACTATTTCCACCTCTTAGCTATTGTGAAAAATACTGCTGTGAACATTCACATACAACGTTTTATGCAGACATATGTTTTCATTTATCAGGTCTATTCCTAGGAGTGGAATTGCTGGGCCAAGTAGTAACTCTATGTTTATCTTTTTGAAGAACTGCCAGACTGTTTTGCAAAGTGGCAGTACCATTTTACATTCCCATTTAGTCCCTTTTTCACAGATAACGAAAAATTGAAGCCCACAGGGACTAAGTAATTTGCCAAAGCATGGTAATGAGGTGGTCCACCCAGGTGGTCTGCTGACTATACGTTGTTGATGGAGCCAAGGGAACCTGAGTTAACTCTGATCACACCATGTCTGCTTCTGGCCCTTTTGGAAAGGGTGCCTTATTCTCTACATCCTCTCTAGATTTGGAGCCCACAAGTAAATCGGGATGTGGAGAACAACAAAGAATCATAAAAGGAGAAATAAAGTTATTGCAAAAAATGTTTTGATAAGAAAACACTTAATACCTGAGGTTTTTTTAGCTTAACGAGAGAGAAAAGGTGCATACAGATAGTAGCTGAGGCCAAGTGTGTGGCTCATGCCTGTAATCCCAGCACTTTGGAAGGCCAAAGTGGGTGGATCACTGAAGGTCAGGAGTTCAAGACCAGCCTGATCAACATGGTGAAACCTTATCTCTACCAAAAATATAAAAAAATAGCTGGGCGTCGTGGGAGGCACCTGTAATCCTAGCTACTTGGGAGGCTGAAGCAGGAGAATCACTGGAACTCAGGATGCAGAGGTTATGGTGAGCCAACTTCATACAACTACATTCCAGCCTGGGTGACAATGAGACTTTGTCTCAAAAAAAAAAAAAAGAGAGAGACAGTAGCTGACTAACATAAAAAGTTAATGTGATAAGAGTTCATGTGTGAATCATTCTTTACCTCCTTGAAGTAGAAGAAATACAATTTAACCTATAGAATAAGTAAACATTAATAAAAACTTCTTCATCATTATGAGACACTGAAACTCTATAGGGACCCTTTGGAAACCCTCCAGGATTATTATTATTATGACTTAAAGTGTCCTAGCTAGGAGGCAGGAAGTAGACAAAATGTAGTCTCATGGACCTAGGACTTCAGAAATTTTGTGCAAATAAACATGAACATGATACATTCTTTGGTCCACAGACTCAAAGTCCTTTAACCAGGACTGACTTACCCTGAATTGCAGATAGATATACAAAAGTGTCTTCATGTTCCAAGTTTTCCAGGAATATCTGGAACCACAAAATACAGCAGTGATAAGATTTACAAAGAACAAGGAAGATTTAAGAGACTCCCTTATCAGCAGTTCAAAAGAGTAAATGCTTCGCTTCTTGTTTGTCTTAGCTAGGAACTGGTCTGACAGAGTTTTATGGAGGAAATGGCTTATACGCTTGAAGTTCCATTTTAAAACCATTAAAAAAAGGGTAGAGATTGGGGGTGATACTTGTATTCTTCCAGCAATAGTCCTGGAAACCAGTGGAAGAACAATCCTCAACATTTTTCAGTGACAGCCATGGTGAACAACATTCTCACATATGGCATGCCAGACTACAGGCTGTGACATACAAGAGACAAGGTTTGGGGTTATGTGCAATGGATGGCACATTTGCTACAATTTAATCCTTTTCTCGCACCCACAAAGCATATGAAAGTGGAAGTGAGATAGAGATATTATTGAGATAACTTTGAATCTAATTATTTTAGAAAATCCTGTAAATTTCAGCACTTTAATTGACATTAGTAACAAATTACTCTCAAAATATCTTAAAATTTAGGAACCTATCAGGGGTATCAGCTACAGTGAGTACAGCTTATCTGGAAGATACTACATGACGTGTTAGGTTTAGACCCCAACGTGAGAGCCAGAGAAAGGAAGATGGAAGTGTCTGCTCCATAAATAATGCTGTGTTCTTTGCTGGCACAGTGATTCTTGACATCAACTTGATGCTGCTGGTCTCCACATCTTAAGGAGATGTAAGGAGAGCCTACATGTAAGGAGAGCCTAAAATTACCCCACTTAGGAAGATGGCCAGGTTGGAAGGTAGGGAATCTTTTATAGAGTAAGTAAGGGAAGCTTAATTTAGGGTAATGGCCATGGAAATAAAGAGGATAAAATATATTTGAAAGACTTCTTGGGGGCTGGGCGTGGTGACTCACACCTGTAATCCCAGTACTTTGGGAGGCCGAGGCAGGCAGATCAGGTCAGGAGATTGAGACCATTCTGCCTAACAGGGTGAAAACCCAACTCTACTAAAAATACAAAAAAATAGCTGGGTGTGGTGGCATGTGCCTGTAGTCCCAGCTACTTGGGAGGCTGAGACAATAGAATTGCTTGAACTTGGGAGGCAGAGGTTGCTGTGAGCTGAGATCACACCACTGTACTCCAGCCTGGGCAACAGAACAAGACTCCATCTCAAAAAAGAAAAGAAAAGAAAAGAAAGACTTCTTGGAAAAAAGAATTGGTAACCAATTATGTACAGCAGATGAAGTTTTAATGAAGTTAAAAAAATTCCCAGATCTTCATTGCATTCACCTTCAAATAGGTGTGTAAAAGAATATTTTAAGTAATTACTCAAAAAAGATATATATTTGAGGTTTTCAGTAATATTTCAGTGACAGCAAATCCTGTATATTTCTGTGCCTTGCTTTTCTTATCTGTAAAATGGGAGTAATACTAATACTGCAGTTGTGAGGATTAGAGACAATATCTATAAATATGGCCTGGCTCAATAAACAGCAGTCACTATTATTATACAATTGGTTCCAATAAATAAATAAACTAAAAATAAATGTTTAAATCAGAATTATAATTATTAAACTAACGGCTAGGGCATATAGAAAAGGTCATTGTTATCATCATCATCATCATCATCATCATCATCATAATTGAGGCTCAGAAAGTTCAAATGTCTAAGAAACTGATCTGGGATGTGATCCCAGGGAGTAGTCTCTAGACCCCTTGCTCTTAATCTCTAAGCCATACGGAGGTCAGGACAATTTCCACAAAAGGGAAAAGATCCCCAGCTAAGCACACACATTCTCCCACATAAATCTATAATTTAAAGAACGGCTTTTGGCCAGGTGCAGTGGCTCACGCCTGTAATCCTAGCACTTTGGGAGGCCAAGGTGGGCGGATCACTTGATGTCAGAAGTTCAAGACCAGCCTGGCCAACATGGTGAAACCCGTCTCAACTAAAAGTACAAAAATTAGCTGGATGTGGTAGTGGGCACCTGTAATTCCAGTTACTTGGGAGGCTGAGGCAGAAGAATTACTTGAACCCAGGAGGTGGAAGTTGCAATGAGCCAAGATCATGCCACTGCATTCTAGCCTGGGTGATAGAGCGAGATCTTCTTGCAAAAAAAAAAAAAAAACAAGAGAAAAGAAAAAAAGAACAGCTTTTTCACCATGATGAGAAGAAAGAAGAGGGGAGGAGACCCAGTTTTGCCCAATGCCCCACTTAAGGTACCCAGAGAAAACAGGTGGCTTATCTGGGCTGGGTTGCAGTGATGAAGCAGACCTTTTTACCACAAAAGGTACTTTCCCATCTCTGAGAATTTGCTTATGCTGTCCCACCCCTTTTTCATCTGCTCAAACTTCATCAGTTGTCGAGGCCATATTAAGATCTATATCCTCCAGAAAATTTCAACTTTCTGTTTTTCCTTACCGCCCACAGCATTTCTTGTGTGCAAAAATTTTGGCATTTGGCTCATATTCAATTGAGGAGTTTAAGTCTTTCCTGTGTCTAAGTGTTGCCTCCTAACAGAAATTATAAATTTCTGGATGGTGGTCCAGAACAGCACTTGACACATAGTCTCGGCTCCAAAAATACTTGAGTTGAATGAATGCTCCTGGACGGCTGTGCCACCCTGTGCCCACGTGTCTTTACAGTGTGTTCTACTCACCTTGAGAAGCTTCTCTTGCATCTCAAGGGCTTTTGCTTCTCTCTGCTCTATCCAGAGGGAAAGAGTACGCAGGGCAGCAGCCCGTGTTGGAATTTGGGGATCATAAGCAGATAAAAAAACCTCTTGGAGCTGTTCTGTGGTTATGCTTCCAGATTTCTGGCTTGTAGCAGTGCTGGGCTCATTGACTCCTTGAGGAGTGACTGGAGCATCTGATTGCAGGCCTGTCTGGGGGGCTATTCCATGGCTCTGCTGTTGTTCAAGGTGGCTATGAGCTACATCAGTGTGTCTTTCATGACTGCTTTGTTGCGGCACTTCTATTTTCCCTTCTGGATCTTCTTTGTTCAATGTACTTTGGGCAGCCATGCTGATGGCCTCAGTGGCAAAGGCTCCATGGGTAGAGATGGTGATGCGGAGATCAACAGCGAGTTCTTGGATGACAGGATCAGGATATGTGTTGGACACCTTCTCCAACAGAGGCAGCAACTGCTTCAGAACAGCAAAATCACTTGACTTCAACTACAAAATGAAGTAAAAAATGCCAAACCCAAATTAATATAGCAAATGTCAGTATGACCTGAGCACCAGGAAAAATATTCTGAGAAAAAGGGGCAGGGATCAAATCTTGCTCAGGGTGTAATCAGTGTATTACCTGGGTCCAGCACTCAATACTATCTGTTGAATAATCAAATCTTACATATATTGAACACTTATCATGTGCAGGTTCTCTTCAGAGATCATACACACATACACACACACACACACACAGAGGCACACAGGCACATATTCATATTCTTATCATGTAATGACTATTATTATCTACATTTTAAACAGGTGGAACACAACAGTTAAATAACATGCCCAAGGTCACAAACTGGAAGATAGTAAGATGTGAACTCAAGAAACTGGGATTAGAGTCCACATTCTTACCCAACACCCTACACATTGTGTAATAGTGTGTAGGGTGTTGGGTAAGAATGTGGACTCTAATCCCAGATCTACACTTTAGATCATGTAGTTAAGAACAGCTTTATCCCTTGAAAAGATAAAGCTGTTCTTAACTACATGATCTGAAGTGGCTGGTCAGAATACAAGTGCACCATAGATCTGGAAGGAAGGGATCAGGGAGACAACAGGCAGAAAGGGATTTCTTCTGGAAAACGGAAGTGAAAATTACATAACATTTTATTCTTCATGGAAGCTTTGTCCGAATAATGTCATATGCTTTACTACTAAGAAAGGTGCATTAGTGCTACAGCTCTTTTAGAATTTGTCTAGCAGGTTTTTTGATCTTCACTGGAAAGCGGCCCCCTCACCCACTGCCACGCAAAGGTATATGTGCAACCAATGAAAAGTAAGAATCGACCATGTGTAGTGGCTCACACCTATAATTCCAGCACTTTTGGAGGTCAAGGCGGGAGGATCAACTGAGGTTGGGAGTTTGAGACCAGCCTGACCAACATGGAGAAACCCCATCTCTACTAAAAAAAATACAAAATTAGCCAGGCGTGGTGACACATGCCTGTAATCCCAGCACTTTGGAGGCTAAGGCAGGAGAATCGCTTAAACCCAGGAGGTGGAGGTTGCAGTGAACTGACATTGCATCATTGTACTCTAGCCTGGGCAACAAGAGAGAAATCCCGTTTCCAAAAAAGAAAAAGAAAGAAAAAAAGAAAAGAATCAATGGTAATATTTTTCTGTTTGAAAACACTTGAAAAATTATCAGATGAGGCTTCATGAGGCCCTGAAAATTTGAATATCTTAAGGATCTTAAATTCTTTTTATTTTAATTTTTTTCTTTTCCTTTTGGAGATGGAGTCTTGCTCTGTTGCCTAGGCTGGAGCGTAATGGTGCGATCTCAGCTCACTACATCTGCCGCCCGGGTTCGAGTGATTCTCCTGCCTCAGCCTCCTGAGTAGCTGGGATTACAGGTGCCCACCACCAAACCTGGTTAATTTTTTGTATTTTTTGGTAGAGGTGGGGTTTCACCATGTTGGCCAGGCTGGTCTCGAACAGCTGACCTCAAGTGATCCACCTGCCACAGCCTCCCAAAGTGCTGGGATTACAGGTGTGAGCCACCACGCCTGGCTTAAATCCTTTTTAGAAGAAGGAAGAGTATTCAATACTTAACTATTCATTCACTCACTTCATTATCCAACCAACCAATCAATTAACCAACTAACCATTTTTGTAGAACCGAAATAACTTCTTATTTTACACTGTAAGTCCACAGATTTGTTATTGTTCATTGTTTCCACCATTGTCCGCCAAGTAAATGAAGATTTAAGGTAGATGTCAGGTCTGTATCTTAGAATTTCAAGTATACACTCAGATTGCTTTGTTTACATATTTACTAATGCAAAATCAACATACGGTAGAATTTCTACCTCCACAGAATGTAAGCTTTTCTTCATGTGCAAAACAACTGACATTCTGAGGTTACCATATCTCAAGGGAAGAAGAGAGTACATGTACAAAGCAAAGATATATGTTATTTAAGGAAATTTTTTTCTGGAATCTATGTGGCACTGGAACAGACTTTTTATTTTTGAGATGGAGTCTAGCTCTGCTACCCAGGCTAGAGTGCAGTGGCACGATCTCAGCTCACTGCAACCTCCACCTCCCAGGTTCAAACGATTCTCCTGCCTCAGCCTCCTGAGTAGCTGGGATTACAGGCACCTGCCACTACACCCAGCTAATTTTTTGTATTTCAGTAGAGATGGGGTTTCACCATGTTGGCCAGGCTGGTCTGGAACTCCGAACCTCAGGTGATCTGCCCACCTTGGCCTCCCAAAGTGCTGGGATTACAGGTGTAAGCCACCATGCCCAGCTGAGACATCTTCAAATAATGTTACTTATTATCATTATGCTAAACTTCATTCAGTGCCTCTGTTGTATTGTGGACTTTTTTTTAAAGCATCTAAAATGAGAATATTTACTGTTATCTGTAGTCTATTTAGCCTTTCATTAATTTCTCTTCTATATAACAATTTCTTTTAACATAAAAACCAGCCAAGACAAATAGATCAATGGAACAGAATAGAAAGGTCAGAAATAGACCCACATAAATAGAGTCAACTGAACTTTGACAAAGGAGCAAAGGCTTAAATGGAAAAAAATTACAGTGTCTTTTTTTAATTGGAACAAGTGTCAGTAGAAAAGAGAGTTTTTTTCAACAACTGGTGCTGAAACAACTGTCATTCACACGCAAAAAAAAAAAAAAAGAATCTAGACAGACCTTGCACCTTGCACAAAAATTAACTGGAAATGGATCATAAACCTAACTGTAAAATACAAAACTATAAAACTCCTACAAGTTAACATAGTAGAAAATTGAGATGACCTCTTAAAAGCAATGACCTTTGGCTGGGCGCAGTGGCTCACACCTATAATCCCAGCACTTTGGGAGACCGAGGCAAGTGGATCATGAGGTCAAGAGATGGAGACCATCCTGGTCAACATGGTGAAATCCCGTCTCTACTAAAAATACAAAAAATTAGCTGGGCACAGTGGTGCGTTCCTGTAATCCCAGCTACTCAGGAGGCTGGGGCAGGAGAATGGCTTGAACCCAGGAGGCAGAGGCTGTGGTGAGCCAAGATCGGGTAACTGCATTCCAGCCTGGGCAACAGAGCAATACTCCGTATCAAAAACAAAAAAACTGAGGATGGATTGCTAGGGCTTGGATTTAAGAGAGTGGTTGTGGAAGAGACCCTGCCCTCTACAAAGAAGCTTATCAGAACCGGGATGAAAGCAAGAGTAGAGCATGTGTATATTAAAACACACACCAAAAAAACACAAGATTTTAATATATTCCTGACAGTCCCTATCTAGTAAAAGGTTTATTGTGAAAATCAAATGAAGTAAGAATTTTGTCAACTATAAAGCTCTACACAAATACAAGAAAACCAAATGGTAATCACAGTATACAAAGTTCTTTCATAGTTTTTATGTGCAAGGTGGTTGAGCAACAATTTATTATCCATGTATTATGCAAAGAACACTAGAGAGGTCTCAGTAACAAATCAATTTAGCAAAAAGCAATGTGCTTAATTCCTCCCCTATTCTCACCGTCTAGTCTCAAGGCCCAGAATGCATGTAGGAAAGAGGTAGAGCAAAATCCAGTGTAAAGCCTACAATCATAAAAAGTAATACATTATCATAAAAACCATATTTTAAATATAATGATTGAATATTTGCCTAAAATTCGTGAAACCGGCTAGGTAGTTGTTTTCCAGTTATCGTGGAAGATTCTGGATCTTTGGAAGCATTTGGATCAAATGTTGTAGTGATTTAAAACAAATGAAAGCCTTCTTCACAGGCCACTGATGTCAATATACATCACTTTATAGAAATTATATAAAGCAGCCTGGCGTGGTGGCTCATGGCTGTAAATCCCAGCACTTTGGGAGGTTGAGGCGGGAGGATCACTTGAGGCCAGGAAGTGAAACCCTATCTTTACCAAAAATATAAAAATTAACCGGGTATGGTGGTGCATGCCTGTAGTCCTAGCTACTCGGGAGGCTGAGGCAGGAAAATTGCTCAAACCTGGGAGCCAAGATTACACCACTGCACTGTAGCCTGGGCAACAAAGCAAGACTTTTATTTTTTTGCTTTTTTTTTTTTCACTCTTGTTGCCTAGGCTGGAGTGCAAACGCACAATCTTGGTTCATTGCAACCTCCGCCTCCCGTGTTCAAGCAATTTTCCTGCCTCAGCCTCCCAAGTAGCTGGGATTACAGGCACGTGCCACCACACCTGGATAATTTTGTATTTTTGGTAGAGACGGGGGTTCTCCACGTTGGTCAGGCTGGTCTCGAACTCCCGACCTCAGGTGATCTGCCTGCCTCAGCCTCTCAAAGTGTTGGGATTACAGGCGTGAGCCACCACGCTGGGCCAAAGCTCTGAAAATCTTTAACAATGTGTATAAATGAACACAATGAAGACATTCCAGAATAGATAGTTTAATCTCAAAAGCAAAAAGAATTAGAGGGAACTAGTCAGTTTAGTTAACTGGAAGGTCACTTTCTAAGTTGTAAAACTGGAGGCACTGTGGTTTGCAAGTAAGGGCTTAATTTTTGTTTGTTTGTTTTTTGAGACAGAGTCTGCCTCTGTTGCCCAGGTTGGAGTGTCGCGGCGCGATCTCGGCTCACTGCAACCTCCGCCTCCTGGGTTCAAGCAATCCTCCTGCCTCAGCCTCCTGAGTAGCTGAGATTATAGGCGCACACCACCATGTACAGCTAATTTTTGTATTTTTAGTAGAGATGGGGTTTCACCATGTTGGCCACGTTGGTCTCAATCTCTTGACCTTGTGATTTGCCTGCCTCTGCCTCCCAAAGTGCTGGGATTACACAGTGTGAGCCACTGTGCCCGGCCAGGTAACGACTTTTTTAGCCATTTTTATCACCTATATATAAGCAGTTGAAGGATGCCTCTCCACTCTAGGGAAATTCTAAGAAAAGATTGGATTATCTAGAGGATAATAAAGCAAAAGCCTGTGAAAACAAGAAGTATGGCTCTCCTTTGCCCCTTATAGCACATGACTAACATTCATAACACTCCCATGGGTGTGCCCAGATCTGGAGGTTGCTCACTATGGGTGAGGGCAGTGTTTTTAAACTTTTTGAAGCCTATGCCCTTTTGATAAACAAAACAAAACAAAATTCATGCCTCCTTAGTTAGACATTCATCTTTCCTTTCTTCCTTTTATTCTTTCTTCCTTCCATTTATCCATCCATTCACACACTGTTAATTAAGTACCTACTGTGGCAGGTTTATTAAATATGGCAGAAAGTAAGACATCTCTAAATGAGGCTGCTTGAAAGCAACAGTAATTAAGAAGGATTATCTGCTCTTTGGAACTCTACATAACAGCTGGAAATAATGGGTTTTCCCAAGCAGTGTACCCAAATCAGGCTCAGTGAAGAAGAGAAAGGACAGTATTCTAGCACAGGAACTGAGTCAACCAATTTGCCTCACCAGCATGCAAGAGATTTCAGCAGCTCTTCCCTCTCTCCCTTTCCTCCATTCTGCAGTAGACCTCTAGCTTGCTTACCACTACTTCACCCCAGCCTCTAAGCGTTTGCAATGATTCTAATATGTAAGTCAACGGCACCTAAAACACAGTCTGTGCTCATGGTAACCTTTTTGCCAAAGAGTCTGAGCAATGGCCTTTGATCAAAAACATGACCAAAGTCAGTATAGAGTAAGACCAAGCTAAAAACCCCTTCCCCTTTAGAGAAGAGATGCGCCTTTTCTCTCCCAATAACAAACCCCCACCCCAACTGAATCTAGATTTAAAGATTTGGAGCCCAGTTTTTAACCAGAGGCTCTGGTGTCTCCCTGGAACAACATGATTTTGGTTTTTCCTAAAGAAGGTCTAGAATGGTCTGCTCAGCTTCGTGCTTTAGAGACCAGCTCACAATATAACATCATGCAGAAATTGCTTCTTGAGGGGACAGAGAAGAGTAACCAATATATAATACTTCTGGTGATGGCTAACTCTGAAATTTAAAAAAGTGAGCCTGGAATTACAGTGATCTTGTCATCAGTCTTAAATATACACATTTTCCAAATTAACTTCTCTTCCCAGACACAATGTTCTAATAATCACTTTGATTATAAAAATAAGAGAGGAAATAAATAAATTAATTAATTAAGTAAGTAGGTAGGTTGGTTCAGATGATGTTAGATTCTTTTTTCATTAGCCAAAACAACAAATCCTAGTAAGGATTGGAAAAAAACAGTATAATGTTAGCCTGACAAAGATTGACTGAAAAAATAATTTAGAACCATGACATTTTTTTCTAATACAAAGAAAGAAAATCCAGCATTACTCTAGAAGCCACTTACAAATCCATGATCCAAACAGAAAAACAGCAGTAGATCTAGGGCAAAGGTATAAGGGGTGACATGCTATGTTCACTTAACTAACTGCAAAGTCAGAGGAATGCCGGATATAGTCAGTGAGTCAGGATGGCTCATGGAAAGGCAGGGCCTGCAATGCATAACCTTTACATCTGTCAAGTGAGTCTCTCTTAGAACACAACTAACGTGCACAGCTGGCCCTCCAACAATGGGCTTCTAGAAAGGGAAATGG
This sequence comes from Callimico goeldii, assembly GCA_963573925.1. Classification (NCBI taxonomy): domain Eukaryota; kingdom Metazoa; phylum Chordata; class Mammalia; order Primates; family Cebidae; genus Callimico; species Callimico goeldii. The sequence continues at coordinate 14,306 of CAUYOR010086984.1, forward strand.
AGATTTCTGTGATATATTTTTCATTTGGGATGTGGTTTGAAATGGTGAGTACAGAGAAGTGAGAAAAAAAAAACCAAAACTGCACTCTCACCTTATGGAAAAAGACTATTCAAATTAACAGTCAACAAGAAAAACTAAAATCAATTTGGCTAACTAAATCCAGTAAGAATACAACTTAAGAAAAATAATGCCAGCCGGGTGCGGTTGCTCACGCCTGTAATCCTAGCACTCTGGGAGGCCAAGGCAGGCACATCACCTGAGGTCAGGGGTTCAAGACCAGCCTGGTCAACATGGCAAAACCCTGTCTCTACTGAAAATACAAAAATTAGCTGGGTGGGGTGGCACATGCCTGTAATCCCAGCTACTTGGGAAGCTGAGGCTGCAGTGAGTTAAGATCATGCCACCACATTCTAGCCTGGGCAACAGAGTAAGAATCCAGCTCAAAAAAATAAAAGAAAAGAAAAATGATTCAATTGATCAACCTTTTCTAGATAGTTCTAACAGCAAGGGTATACTATGGCTCTAGAAAATGAACCAAATGCTTTTTTTTTAAACAACATGGAAAATATATAATTATTAGTGCTAAGTAAATTTACCAAGAAATGGGCTTCACACTAATAACAGGCCCAGATAAAACTCCCTTTCCTTTTAGCCAGGCTAGTGAAAGGCATATTCTAATACATCAAGAATAAGAGGCCGGGTGCGGTGGCTCAAGCCTGTAATCCTAGCACTTTGGGAGGCTGAGGCAGGTGGATCACGAGGTCAAGAGATCAAGACCATGTTGGTCAACATGGTGAAACCTCGACTCTACTAAAAATACAAAAAATTAGCTGGGCATGGTGGCACATGCCTGTAATCCCAGCTACTCAGGAGGCTGAGGCAGGAGAATTGCCTGAAGCTAGGAGGTGGAGGTTGCGGTGAGCCGAGATCACGCCATTGCACTCCAGCCTGGGTAACAAGAGCAAAACTCCGTCTCAAAAAAAAAGAATAAGAATTAGACTTGAATCCTCAAACTCAAAAATCCATTCCCAGAGGGTATCCTACTCATTGCTAAGGATTATGAGCAGGCTGGCTTCAGGGTGGATTTCATAAGACTCACACTAAGCCTATTCTGCTTTCCTGCAGACTCCTCACCTAACTAGGTATGTAATTAGCCAGTCACACACACACGCATGGTCTAGCCCTTGCCTATCTTTTGTCCTTGCTGGCATGCTCTTCCCCTTGGTCTCTACAATTCACCGACACCAGTCTTCTATCAGTGTCTCACATATACCAAGCTCTTTGCTGCTTCTAAGCATGATGTTTCCCTTAATTGGAAGAGTTTCCTTCATCTGCACTCTACACACACGCACACTCCTATTCATCCTTCAAATCTTATCTTTTTTTTTTTTTTGAGATGGAGTTTCGCTCTTGTTACCCAGGCTGGAGTACAACGGCGCAATTCTTGGCTCACTGCAACCTCCGCCTCCTGGGTTCAGGCAATTCTCCCGCCTCAGCTTCCCAAGTAGCTGGGATTACAGGCATGTGCCACCATGCCCAGCTAATTTTTTATATCTTTAGTAGAGACGGGGTTTCACTATTTTGACCAGAATGGTCTCGATCTCATGACCTCGTGATCCACCCGCCTCGGCCTCCCAAAGTGCTGGGATTACAGGCTTGAGCCACCGCGCC
>CAUYOR010086986.1:0-10806 GCA_963573925.1 Callimico goeldii
AGACCATCCTGGTCAACAAGGTGAAACCCCGTCTCTACTAAAAATACAAAAATTAGCTGGGCATGGTGGCGCACGCCTGTAGTCCCAGCTACTCGGGAGGCTGAGGCAGGAGAATTGCTTGAACCCAGAAGGCGGAGGTTGCAGTGAGCCAAGATCATGCCATTGCACTCCAGTCTGGGTAACAATAGCGAAACTCCGTCTCAAAAAAAAAAAAATGAACATGCCACTTAAACTAATATTTCTACTGCCAGACATTTACCTTATGTTGTTATTTTCCCACCAGTATATAGGTATACAAACAAGGATATTTGCAAGAAGGAAGAAACAGACATAAGAAAAATTTCCAACAGTAAAGGACTGGGCTGGGCATAGTGGCTCATGCCTGTAATCCAAGCACTTTGGGAGGCCAGGGCAGGAGGATCACTTAAGCCTAGGAGTTCAAGACCAGCCTAGGCAATATAATGAGGCCCTGTCTTTTTTTTTTTTTTTTTGAGACGGAGTTTCGCTGTTGTTACCCAGACTGGAGTGCAATGGCGGGATCTCAGCTCACCACAACCTCCGCCTCCTGGGTACAAGCAATTCTCTTGCCTCAGCCTCCCGAGTAGCTGGGACTACAGGCGCGCACCACCATGCCCAGCTAATTTTTGTATTTTTAGTAGAGACAGGGTTTCACCTTGTTGACCAAGATGGTCTTGATCTCTTGACCTCGTGATCTACCTGCCTCGGCCTCCCAAAGTGCTGGGATTATAGGTGTGAGCCACCGTGCTGGGCCTAGGAATTCTTTCAAATATATTTTCTGAATCCATTTAGGAGTAAGTTGCAGATATCATGTCCTTTACTTTGACGTATTTCAGTGTGTATTTCCTTAAAAACAAGGACATTCTCTTACATAACAACACTCCTTCATCATTATCAGAGAATTAATATTGATACAATAAATTGTTTAACTTGTAGATCTTTTTGAAGTTTTACCATCAGTTCTAAAGACATCCATCATAACAACAACAAAATTTCTAGTCTAGGATTTAATGCAGGATCACACATTACATTTAGTTTTTTTTGTTTTGCTTTTTTTTTTTGAGACATAGGCTTACTCTGTTGCCCGGCTGGAGTGCAGTGGGGCCATCTTGGCTCACTGTGACCTCTACCTCCTGGGTTCAAGTGGTTCTCCTGCCTCAGCCTCCCAAGTAGCTGGGATTACAAGCGCCCGCTAGAATGCCTGGCTAATTTTTGTATTTTTTTGTATTATTATTATTTTTTTAATAGCGGTGAGGTTTTGCTGTGTTGGCTAGGCTGGCAAACCTGACCTCAGGTGATACACCCGCTCCGTCCTCCCAAAGTACTTGGATTACAGGCGTGAGCCACTGTGCCCAGCTTGCATTTAATTGTAATGTCTCTTTAGTCTCCTTTAATCTGAGATAGTTCTTCAGTCATTATCTTATGATCTTGATATATTTAAAGAGTACAGGGTAGTTATTTTGTGGGATGCCCCTCAGATTAGAATCTAATCATGAAGAAACAGCAGACAAACTAGAGATTTATGCGTTTTCAGCAAGAGTACTGCAGAAATTGTCCAGGTGTGGTGGCTCATGCCTGTTATCCTGGCATGAGATTTGGAGACTGATGGGGGAGGCCGAAGTGGGAGGATCACTTGAGCTCAGGAGTTCAAGACTAGCCTGGGCAACATGGCAAGACCCCATCTCTACAAAAAGTTTAAAAAAAAACTGCAGAAATGATGTGTCATTTTTGGTGCCTCATATCAGGAGCGTGTATTCTAGGTTAAGTGAGTATCAGCCAGATTTGATCATTGTTATAAAGGTATGATTTTTTTCATTTGTAATTAAGTGTCTTGGGGGGAGGGGGAGATAATGTGAATGTCTTACGTCTTGTCAACATTTCACCCACTCGTTTTAACAACTATTGAAGGTTCTTCCCTGAATTACTATGATCCTTGTTCCATTGAACTCATTACATTCAGGCTTTTAGCCTAAACACTGCCAAAACAACCCTCCTTTGCCAGGTGAAATGGTAACTTTTTTTTTTTTTTTTTGAGACAGAGTTGTGCACTGTCACCCAGGCTGGAGTGCAGTGGCACGATCTCGGCTCACTGCAACCTCTGCCTTCTGGGTTCAAGCAATTCCCCTGCCTCATCCTCCTGAGTAGTTGGGATTACTGGCGTGCACTACCACGCCCAGCTAATTTTTGTATTTTTAGTAGGGATGGGATTTCATCAAGTTGGTCAAACTGGTTTCGAACTCCTGACCTTGGTATCTGCCCGCCTTGGCCTCCCAAAGTGCTGGGATTACAGGCCTGAGCCACCTTGCCTGGCCCAAAATAGTAACTCTTGAAGATCACTGGTGTCCATCAAGGCATTAAGTTCAAAGGTCAGTTTGAGTTGTTGTATTTGACTCATCTGTGCCATTTGATACCGTTGATTGTACCTCCTTTGACTTATCTGTACCATTTAATACAGTTGATTGTACTTTCCTTTGACTTATCTGTACCATTTCATACCTTCCTATTTAAAAAAACTGTCTTCATTTGGCTTCTGGGATCTCTCTCCTCTTTTAGTTTATTTTTTTTTTTTGAGACAGGGTCTTGCTCTGTTGTTGCCCAGGCTGGAGTGCAGTAGCGCAATCATAGCTCACTGCAGCCTTGATCTCCCAGGCTCAAGCAGTCCTCCCTCATCAGCCTTCTGGGTAGCTGGGACCACAGGTATGCACCACCACATCCAGCTAATTTGTTTGACTTTTAGTAGAGGCGAGGTCTTGCTATGTTGCTTAGGGTGATCTTGAATGCTTGAGCTCAAGCAATCTTCCCACCTTGGCCTCCTAAAGTACTGGGAGTACAGGCATGAGTCACCATGCCCAGCCCCTGTCTTCTTTTGATTCTCCTGTTACCACATTGGTTACTCCTTTCCAGTAAAGACTGGTTCCTTCTCACCCCTGTGACCTCTGAAGGTTTGAGTGCCTACAAACCCAGCCTTTGCACTATTTCTCTTCTCTATTTATACTCATTCCCTTGGTGAACTGATCCAGTCTCAAGGCCAACAACTCCTGAATTTATATCTCTAGCCAGGACTTCTCAGACTTGTCTACCCAGTGCCTATTTGGCATCTCCATTTTCATGTGAAATACACGTCACAGATTGAACAGATCTGAAACTGAACCCCAAAACCTGCCCCTCCTGCATGATTTCCCTTCTTAGTAAATGGCAATTTCATTTTCTAGTTGCTTAGCAAAAACCTTGGCATGGCTGGGCACAGTGGCTCAGATCTGAAATCCCAGCATTTTGGGAGGCTGAGGTGGGCGGGTCACAAGGTCAGGAGTTCAACACCAACCTGGCCAATCCTGTCTCTACTAAAAATACAAAAATTTGCTGGGTGTGGTGATGGGCACCATTAATCCTGGTTACTCGGGAGGTTGAGGCAGGAGAATTGCTTAAACCTGGGAGGTGGAGGTTGCAGTGAGCTGAGATTGTGCCACTGTACTCTAACCTGGGCGACAGAATGAGGCTCTGCCTCAAAAAAAGAAAAAAAGAAAAAAACCAAAAAAACCTTGGCATTATCTTGGACCCTTGAACTGCCAGATTGCTTTCCAAAGTGGCTGCACCATTTTATATTTGTGGTAAATGTATGAGAGTATCAATACATCTTGTTCTCACTTTCCATTAGGTCTCTGTTAAATGGTTTTTTTTTTTTTAATTTTTTTATTTTTATTTTTTTTTTTTTATTTTATTTTTTTTTGAGATGGAGTCTCGCTCTGTAGCCCAGGCTGGAGTGCAGTGGCACCACATCTCAGCTCACTGTAAACTCTGCCTCCCGATCCCGGTTCAAGCAATTCTCCTACCTCAGCCTCCCAAGTAGCTGGGATTACAGGCATGAGCCACCACACCCAGCTAATTTTTGTATTTTTTAGTAGAGATGGGGTTTTACCATGTTGGCCAGTCTGGTCTTGAACTCTGGACCTCATGATCCGCCTGCCTCGGAGTGCTGGGATTACAGGCTTGAGCCACCACACCCAGCCTAAATGGTCTTTTTTTTTAGAGAGAAGGTCTCACTCTTTTACCCTGGCTGGAGTGTAGTAGTCTGGTCATAGCTCACTGCCTTGAATGCCTAGATTCAAGTGATCCTCTGCCTCAGTCTCCCAAGTAGCTGGGACTGCAGGCATGCGTGCCAGTGCACCTAGCTAATTTTTAAAAAATTTTGGCTGGCTGCGACAGCTCACACCTGTAATCCCAGCACTTTGGTAGGCCAAGGCAGGTGGATCACGAGGTCAAGAGATTGAGACCATCCTGACCAACATGGTGAAACCTTGTCTCTACTAAAAAATACAAAAATTAGCTGGGTATGGTGGCATGTGCCTGTAGTCCCAGCTACTTGGGAGGCTGAGGCAGGAGAATTGCATGAACCCAAGAGGCAGAGGTTGCAGTGAGCTGAGATCGTGCCACTGCACTCCTGCGTGGCGCCTAGTGACAGAGCAAGACTCTGTCTCAAAAAAAAAAATATTTTTTGTTGTAGAGATGAGATCTCATTGTGTAGCCTAGACTGATGTCTCACTGTGTTGCCCAGGCTGGTCTGAAACTCCTGACCTCAAGTGATCCTCCTGCCTTGGCTTCCCAGAATTTTGGAATTACAGGCCACCACGCCTGGCCAAGACAGCTTTATTGAGATATAATACACAAACCATATAATTCACCCATTTTGTTTATTTATTTTTATTATTTATTTATTTTCAAGACAGAATCTCACTCTGTCACCCAGGCTGGAGTGCAGTGGCACGATCTCGGCTCACTGCAACCTCTGCCCCAAGGGGTTCAAATGATTCTGCTGCCTCTGCCTCCCAAGTAGCTGGGATTACAGGTACCCGCTACCATGTCTGCTAATTTTTGTGTTATTAGTAGTGACGGGGTTTCACCATGGTGGCCAGGCTGGTGTCGAACTCCTGACTGCAGGTGATCCACCTACCTCGGCCTCCCAAAGTGCTTGGATTACAGGCGTGAGCCACTGCGCCCAGCCTAAATGGCCTTTTTAGAGTTGCTTTTTGTACCCACTCTCCTACATAAAATACTGTCCGCCTTGCCTACTCTGGGCACCTCTTTCCTTCCTTTACTTTCTTCTTCTTCGTAGTTTTTAACACCTCTGATGTACTATGTATTTACTTCGTCAGTTGTTTATTTTCTGTCTTCTCTAACTGGAAAAATAAGCTACCTGCTGCCTAAAATAAGGTCTCACATGAAGTATATGTCAAAGAAGTATTTATTGAACAAATGAATAAACATTTCTCTCCACAAAAGGGAGACACCTTATTAATTTTATTTAGCTCTGTTTTCCTTCACCTAACCTAGTGCATTGTGTGTGTGTCGGAAGAATGAGTGATGCATGCCGTTAGGGAGATGTAGGTGCTGTGAGAGGAGGCTGGCCATTCAGGGCATGGAGCGGTTACTTGAGGGACTGATGAGGAAACATGTTTCATGGGCTTCCAGAATGTGAGAAAAGGGGAGAACTGGAAGGAGGATTCTGGTTGGTTCAGTCTGTGTTAGCATTTTTACAAGCTGTAAGGAAGCCAGGAATAGGAGGAGGAGTATCTGTTTGGGGTTGAAGGAAGGATAGTGGATGATTTCGGTGTCCATTCAATAAGCATGTGTGGATGTCTCTTATGTTAGGTGCTTCCAGGCATTATGAGGTGAAGCACACCCATCTTTGAAGTCTGGTCATGGGATTAGTTGGGCTGCCCTCTGTTTGGCACTATGTGGGTGGGGCATGGGGAAAGGGATCAGGTGACATATAACTCAAGGCAAGGCCGAGAAACAGCCTTTCCCACTGGAAAAGCGGGGAAAAGCCCAAGGCTTCTAGTGGGATGGCCTTTTGGCCTCAGAGGAGATATGATTTCAGTAAAGCTTCATAGGTGCTGGGACAGAGAAAGGCTTGGAGAATCTTCCACATCTTTAATTTACTATTCCTGACTTGCTTCCTTGTTTTCTTTCCTCCAGAATCTTTCAGCTGTTGGGGCATTGGTGAGTCTCAGTAATGCACGTCTCAGTTCCATCAAAACTCGGTAAGTCTTTGGCCCTGTTTTTCCTCCAGGGGCATGTTCCCTTAGGAAGTGGGCATGTGTACATCTTTCTTTTCACTGTCATGACTCCTTGGATTCAATTCCCAAGAGTGTGGGGAGTTTCATTCCTTTTGTGAGCTCACTTGATTTGAGACCTACCTTTTCCATTTCCCAGATGTCCTGTCCCCCCGAGGTTACCTCTGCACCCTTTCTTTGCTTCTCCCACCTCACTCCAAGTATTTCAGGAGTTAGAAACCGTGGTGGATCTGGGGGTGAAGTCTTGCTATAGCCCAGTGAGAATAAAAGAGTCATCAGTAACTTTCTCTGAAGTCTAGCCTCCACTCACTTACCATGACTCTTCTTTCTTTGAAGGTTCGAGGGCCTGTGTCTGCTGTCCCTGCTGGTAGGGGAGAGCCCCACAGAGCTATTCCAGCAGCACTGTGTGTCTTGGCTTCGGAGCATTCAGCAGGTGTTACAGGTGAGGATTCAGCTGCTGCCCCACTTCCTCCTCCCCCTTATTCTCCATTTTGGATGTGGTATGTTCTTTCCAGCTTGAACATTCAGTTTTGAGGACAGAATAATTGGAAACTGTTCCCTGATAGTGGGGAGGATAAACTTCAAGTAGAAACTTTTTTTTTTTTTTTTTTTTGAGATGGAGCCTTGCTCTGTCACCAGGCTGGAGTACAATGGCGTGATCTTGGCTCACTACAACCTCTGCCTCCTGGATTCAAGTGATTCTCCTGCCTCAGCCTCCTGAGTAGCTGGGATTACAGGCCCCTGCCACCATGCACAGCTAATTTTTGTATTTTTGGTAGAGACTGGGTTTTGCCATGTTGGCCAGGCTGGTCTCAAATGCCTGACTTCAAGGGATCCACCTGCTTCAGCCTCCCAAAGTGCTGGGATTACAGGCGTGAGCCACTGTGCCCTGCCTCTGTGTGTGTGTGTGTGTGTGTGTGTGTGTGTGTGTGTGTGTGTGTATATTTATTTCAGTAGTTTTGGGTGAACAAATTGTGTTTGGTTACATGGATAAGTTCTCTAGTGGTGATTTCTGAGATTTTGGTCTATGTGCCTATTTTTATATAGAAATCGTGCTGTTTTGGTAACTGTAGCCTTGACTATTTTGAGTCAGGTAATGTGATGCCTCCAGATTTGTTCTTTTTGCTTAGCCTTGCTTTGGCTTTGTGGGATCTCTTTTGGTTCCAAATTACGAATTTTTGGATTGTTTTTTCTAGTTCTGTGAAGATTGATGGTGGTGTTTTGGTGAGAATTGCATTGAATTTGTAGATTGCTTTTGGCAGCATGGTCATTTGCACAATGTTGATTCTACCCATTTTTGAGCATGGGATGTGTTTCCATTTGTTTCTATTGTCTGTGATTTCTTTTAGCAGTGTTTTGTAGTTTTTCCTTGTAGATGTCTTTCACCTCCTCGGTTAGGGATATTCCTAAGTATTTTATTTTACTTTTTGCAGCTGTTGTAAAAGGGGTTGAGTTCTTGATTCCATGCTCAGCTTGGTTGCTCTTGGTGTATAGCAGTGCTGCTGATGTGTGTATATTGATTTTGTATCTTGAAACTTTACTGGATTCATTTATTAGATCTAGGAGCTTTTTGGATGAGTCTTTCGGGTTTTCTAGGTATATGGTTATTATCATTGATGAATAGCGACAGTTTAACTTTCTCTTTACCAATTTAGATGCCCTTTATTTCCTTTTTCTTTTTAAGATGGAGTCTCTCACTCTTGCCCAGGCTGGAGTGCAGTGGTGCAATCTTGGCTCACTGGAACCTCCGCCTCTTGGGTTAAAGCAATTCTCCTGTCTCAGCCTCCCAGGTAGCTGGGATTACAGGCACCTGCCATCCCCGCCTGGCTAACTTTTGTATTTTTAGTAGAGACTGGGTTTCGCCATGTTGGCCAGGCTGGTCTTGAACTCCTGACCTCAGGTGATCTGCCTGCCTTGGCCTCACTAAGTGCTAGGATAAAAGGCGTGAGCCACTGCACCTGGCCTAGATGCTCTTTATTTCTTTCTCTTGTCTGATTGCTCTGGCCAGGACTTCCAGTACTATGTTGAATAGAAGTGGTGAAACTGGGCATCCTTGTCTTGTTCCAGTTCTCAGTGGGAATGCTTTCAGCTTTTTCCTGTTCGCTATAAGGTTGTGGGTTTGTCATACTTTGTTACTCTTTTAACATTTTAATTTTTCCCCCTACTTTTATATCCTTTGATAAGATCTCCACATAGTTATTTAACAAGCATTTTCTGAACACAAATGGCAGGCTACGTACCAAGCTCTAAGAAGACAGTGAGATGTACATGCAGCTTCTTTCACCGTGCTCAGAGTCTAGCACTTTTTCTATAAAGTAAATGTTTACAGATAGGAAATGCTTTAGGCTTTTTGAGCCACATATAGTTTTTGTTGTATATCGTTTGTTTTCCAACCCTTTAAGATGTAAAAGCCATTCTTAGTTTGTGGACTATGCAAAAACAGGCACCCACAGACCATCATTTGCTGATCCCTGTTCTAGTCGAAGATACTTTAATTCAATAATTACATAAATGAAGGTGAACTGGTAAGCTGAGGTAGGTACTGTGGTGGTAAGGACTATAGTTCTCTGAGAATATGTAATGGGAGAATCTGACCTCATTTGGGGTGATGTGGATAGTAGTGATCAGGACCAGCAGTCCAGGGAGGGCTTTTCTGAACTGCTGAGTAGAAGTTAATTGGGCTAAGAGAGTGTTCTAAGTGTGCAAAAGCCCTGAGAGGAGAGGAGTGTGGCCTGCTTGAGGAATCCCAGCATGTGGCTAGAATTGATAAGATGTGGCTGGGAAGATAGGGAGACTGGGGACCACTGAGTCATGTATGGCCTTGTGGACCATGCTAAGGATTTTGGCTTTTATTCTTGGAGCAGTGGCAACTCATGGAAGGTTTTTTTTTTTTTTTTTTTTTTTTTAACAGTGTTACCCTTGTTGCCCAGGCTGGAGGCAGTGGGGAGATTTCAGCTTACCACTTCCTCTGCCTCACACGTTCAAGGGATTCTCCTGCCTCAGCCTCCCAAGTAGCTGGAATTATGTGCCCACCACCACGCCCTGCTCATTTTGGTATTTTTAGTAGAGATGGGGTTTTACCATGTTGGCTAGGCTGGTCTTGAACTCCTGACCTCAGGTGATCCACCTGCCTCAGCCTCCCAAAGTACTGGGATTACAGGCGTGAGCCACTGAGCCCAGCTTATGGAAGGTTTTAAGCAGGGATGAGGAGGTGGTGGTGGTGATTGAAAATATCTCTTTGCTGCAGGCGTGGTGGCTTATGCCGGTGGGCGGATCACCTGAGGTCAGGAACTTGAGACCAGCCTGGCCAACATGGTGAAACCCTGTCTCTACTAAAAATACAAAAATTAGCCTGGCATGGTGGCGGGTGCATGTAATACCAGCTACTTGGGAGGCCGAGGTGGGAGAATCACTTGAACCTGGGAGGTAGAGGTTGCAGTGAGCCGAGATTGCACCACTGCTTTCCAGCCTGAGTGACAGAGCGAGATTCTGGCTGCCTTGTGGATAATAGATTAGAAAGGAACAGAATGGAAGCAGAAAGACCATGTAGATGGCTACTAAAGTAATCTAGGAGAACGTTCACAGTAGCATGGACTAGGGCAGTAGAACTGATAAAGGTATAGGTTTGAGAGAGATTTAGTGCTGGAGTGGCAGGTGCTGATGATAGATTAGCATCAAGTAGAATACATGGCCCAAATACCATGGCTATGGCCTTGAGCATTTGGTAGAAGGACCCTTAGTAAGCATCCACCTGATCTGGCATCAGTGGAAGTGGCCAGGCATTTCAGTGTAGGCCTGAGGGTTCAGTGAGTGGAGGCTTTAGTGGTCTTTTTTTTTTGAGATGGTGTCTAGCTCTTGTCCAGGCTAGAGTGCAGTGGCGTGGTCTCAGCTCACTGCAACCTCAGCCTCCCAGGTTCAAGCAATTCTCCTGCCTCAGCCTCCCAAGTAGCTGGAATTACAGGCGCCCATCACCATGCCTGGCTAATTTTTGTATTTTTAGTAGAAACAGAGTTTCATCATGTTGGCCAGGCTGATCTTGAACTCCTGGCCTCATGTCATCTGCCCACCTTGGCCTCACAAAGTGCTGGGATTACAGGTATGAGCCACCAAGCCCAGAGTTCTTTTGTTCTTTTTTAGGCAGGGTCTCATTGTGTCCCCCAAGGCTGGAATGTAGTGATGTGATCCTGGCTCACTGGAGCCTGGATTTCTCGTGCTCACATCAGTCCCCCCACCATGCCCCCCACTAGCTGCGACTATTGGCACGTACCCCCATGCCCTGCTAATTTAAAACAATTTTTTGTACAGATGAGGTCTTAACTGTGTTGCCTAGGCTGGTCTCAAACTTCTGGAATCAAGCAGTCCTCCCACGTTGGCCTCCCAAAGTGTTGGGATTGCAGATGTCAGCCACAGTGCCTGGCCTGGCATATTTTACTAGGGGAAGAGTCTTCAGTGTTTAAATGGCACTTGAGGCTGAGGATGAGTTTATAAAAATGAGCCCATTTAGGCCGGGCGCTGTGGCTCAAGCCTGTAATCCCAGCCCTTTGGGAGGCCGAGGCGGGTGGATCACGAGGTCAACAGATCGAGACCATCCTGGTCAACATGGTGAAACCCCGTCTCTACTAAAAATACAAAAAATAAGCTGGGCACGGTGGCGCGTGCCTGTAATCCCAGCTACTCAGGAGGCTGAGGCAGGAGAATTGCCTGAACCCAGGAGGCG
>CAUYOR010086988.1:0-23829 GCA_963573925.1 Callimico goeldii
CCTGTAATCCCAGCTACTCGGGAGGCTGAGGCAGGAGAATTGCCTGAACCCAGGAGGCGGAGGTTGCGGTGAGCTGAGATCACGCCATTGCACTCCAGCCTGGGTAACAAGAGTGAAACTCTGTCTCAAAAAAAAAAAAAAGTGGAGAGAGAGAGAGATGTTTTTAAAGGCCTTCCTAGGCTAGATGCAGAAAAGCAGAAATTATGGTGCTAGCTTCCTCTACTGCATAGGCAGTTTAAATCTGCTTAAGACTATTGTACTTGAGTCCCAAGTTTACAGATCTAGGGCAATCATGCCTACAAATGAGTATGGTTTTCTTCTTGCATATAACAGCACCAATTACTTATTAAACACCTACTCTATGTCAGACGCAATGTTGGTTCCTTTATATATTACCTAATTTTCATGATCTCATGTATCATGATTCCCATTTTATAGAGGAAAAAACCAAGGCTTAGAGATGCTAAGTAACTTGAACAACTAGTAAATGGCAGAGCTAGAGTTTAGATGCAGAACTGATTCCAAACCCTATGCTCTTTTCACCACATCTTGCATTGTCAGTGTCTTTTATTGGCAGGAATTCTCACTGGGGAATGTTGGGGCTTGCATCTGTAACTGGCAGCTAAAGGGAAGGACAGAATAATAAAAAATTTCCGTTATATCTGAGGAGGTTTACCAGACCTCTTCCCCTATGGACAGTTGCTCCAGGCTTTGTTATTAGATGTTCCTCACTCTGACAATTTACACTTCAGTGTACACTAAATTTGGCACTGTTCCTTTTGTTATGGAACATCTGATCACTTCTGTCTGGGTAGGTGGGGAGGAGAGCTGAGATTTTATCTTTGTCAAGGCCCAGGATGAAAACAATACCAGGAAGTAAATCAATGCAAGAATATACATTTTATACTAAAAATGTATATATGATAATATGTAGTATATTTTTTGGAGGGACCAGTGGTGGCGGGGTGTGGCATGATACATTTATCACACAAGATGAAACTTATACATAAAGACTAGATATATCTATGGTCTTAGTGTTGTGCTGATATATAAAATTCCAAGTTTCAGTTGTTAATTTATTTAAAGATCAATAGAAGGAAATTCCAGTGTGACAAGAATGGTGACAATCTCTGTGTTATCTCTACCAGGATTTAGTTCCACTGTGCTCTTCCAGGAAGGATATAGCTGCGTATGCAGGTTTTAGTTGGGCAATCAACTTTTTCTAGTCACTTTACTTGTGGCAGTTTCTGGGTTGCTGTTCTGTGTATTAGGACCACAGGAGGAGAGAAAGGTTTATTCTTCCTTCTCCATTTTTCCACACTTAAGAGAGTTTGATAAGACTATATTTTCTAGTTAGTAGTTAATTTTGTTTAACAGTCTAGAGATTGCTACACTGATTTAATGAGTTTTACACTTAGTTGGGCAAAAGTTTATTAGTATCTACCACCAACCAGATCTAACTACATAAATATGCATCGTATAATTGTATTAAGGATAATGTGTGGGTTTTGAATGTGAACCCTGAAAATCTGAGCCACATTCCAGTTAATTTAGAAAGTTTATATTGCCAAGGTTGAGGATGCGTGCCCATGATAATGGCCTCAGGAGGTCCTGACATATCCAAGGTGGTCACAGCACAGATTGGTTTTGTATAGTTTAGGCAGACATGAGACATCAATCAACATATGTAAGATGAACACTGGTTCAGTCCAGAAAAGGTGGGACAATTCAAAACAGGGAGAGGGCTTCCAGGTCTTAGGGAGCTAAGAGGCAAATCGTTGCATTCTTTTGAGTTTCTGATTAGCCTTTCCAAAGGAGGCAATCAGATATTCATTATCTGTGAGCAGAGGGGTGACTTTGTATAGAATGGGAGGCAGGTTTGCCCTAAGCAGTTCCCAGCTGGACTTTACCCTTTAGCTTAGTGATTTTGGGGCCCCAAGATATTCCTTTTACATGAATTAGTAACCATTCACTCTTGTGAAATATCATTTTAATATTAGGATATCTGAAATGTTTCCATATGGCTGGGCGCTGTGGCTCACACCTGTAATCCCAGCACTTTGGGAGGCTGAGGCCCGACAACCACTTGAGCCCAGGAGTTTGACGCCAGCCTGGGCAACATAGTGAGACCCTGTCTCCACAAAAAATAAAATTAGACAGGCATGGTGGCATGTGCCTGTGGTCCCAGCTACTTGGGAGGCTAAGGCAGGAGGATCTCTTGAGCCCGGGAGGTTGAGGCTGTAGTAAGCCTCGATCCTGCCACTGTACTCCATCCAGCCTGGGAGACAGAGATAGATAGACCCTATTTTAAAATCAATCAACAAACAACGATAACAAATAATGAGATGTTTCTATAGATTACTGTTTTTTAAAACACTAAATTGATCGATTGATCGAGATGGAGTCTCTCTCTGTTGCCCAGGCTGGAGGCATGGTGTCGGCTCACTGCAACCCCGGTTTCAAGCGATTGTCCTGCCTCAGCCTCCCAAGTAGCTGGGACTACCATCATGTGTCACCATGCCCGGCTAATTTTTTATTGTTATTTTAATTTTTGTATTTTTAGGTGGGACAAAGTTTCGCATGTTGGCCAGGCCCGTCTCGAACTCCTGTCCTCAGGTATCGGCCCGCCTCGACCTCCCAAAGTACTGGGATTACAGCTGTGAGCCACCGCACCTGGCCTAAAAACACTTAGTAGGGAACTGGGGTGCAGTTTTGTCACTGACAGTTACGGTGCTGTAGAAATAACCCATATCTCGAATCTGCATGCCCAGCTAATTTTTTGTATTTTTAGTAGAGACGGGGTTTCACCATGTTGACCAGGATTGTCTCGATCTCTTGACCTCGTCATCCACCCGCCTCGGCCTCCCAAAGTGCTGGGATTACAGGGGTGAGCCACCGCGCCCGGCCTGAAGATCATGATTTCTATACCGCAGTGTTCTTATGAGACTGAATGACGGAAGTTAAAAAGTTTTCTATGAAGGCAAAGTTAGGTTTCTTACAGCAGGAAGAGAGATGCTCAAAGAGAAGTGGCAATCTCAGGAGAAGGATGTGGTCAGGGGCTTTTGTGGAGGTTGGACTAAGCATTATTAGTCGAGGGGCTCAACTGCCATGTATGGTAGGTCTCGAATACCGTTTCTCCAAAATAACCGATGTCCCCCCAAACCCAAACTTCCTCAACTCGGATTAAACTCAATCCTGCAGCATATTCTGAGATTCTGTACTCGCCTCACTTCCCCCGATTGTCAATTTTGGAGGAGCCATTCCTTCATCATCCATGTTTGCATCCTCCACACCGCTCATTGGTAAAGTGCTTAGTGCGTTTGCTATCGTGGAATGGACATAATAATCAGGTTAGCGACTTAATAACTGTTAGTGGTGGAGCTTTAAAGCCAATTTGAAAGTTTATCCTTTCACCCAAAGGCAAAAGCAGTCGTTCCTTTTCTCAAAAGAGAATTTTAAACAGAACTGGGTCTTTGGTGTCCTGCCTAAAGTCGACAAAGAAAGAGGGTCACGGTTGGGGGTGGGGGTGAGGGGCGATACAGAACCCTCTTCTGGTGGTGCCTTGCCCGGAGCCCCAGGCTAGAGCCCCGGCGCACTCCCAACGCGAATCGGCGACTCCGTGGGGAGCGCGGTGCGGAGGTGCCCGTCCCACCCTACCCCTTGTGGGGTGCGGAGCTCAATTTCCCGGAGCCACGGGGCCGGCTTCTGGTCCTGAGACGCGAATGAAGTGGTGTGAAGGGTTGGGCTTTTTTTTTTGTTCCTAAAAATGCAACGAACAAAAAAAAAAGTACAACAATCCAAACCCAACCATCTTATTGTACGGCGGCTTAATTGGAAGACTTTCTTCCCGGCGGCTCCATCCGGGACGGCGCCGCGTCCAGTCGAGCCCACCGTCTGGGCGAACGGCGTCCACTTCCCGGAGCTGCGGCCCAGCCCCTGCGGGCGGGAATCTGGCGTGCGCAGGCCTCTGGAAGGGAGAAAAGTCTGCAGCCCGGCCCTCCCCTTCCCGGGTGGGCGGCGGGAGCCAGCGGCGGTTGGAGGCGGCGGGAGGCGGCGGGAGCCGGCGGCGGCTGGAGACGCCGGAAGAAGCGTGGCCCCACCTCCCGGCTCCCACCAGGACAAGGCGCGGCTGGGGAGGCGGGACGCAGACGAAGGGGTCGGGGAGGCGGGGCCCGAGGTGCCTGCCGAGGCGGGCGACGGGACGAGGGGAAGGGGGAGGGAGGAGGGAGGGGGGGAGGGAGGAGGGAGGGGGGGCGAGGGAGGAGGGAGGAGGGGCGAGGGAGGAGGGAGGAGGGGCGGGGGCGGAGCTCGCCGGAATTGCGAGTCCATTTTGCGGCGGTGCCGGGCGCGTACCGTGCGGTTGGAGGACAGGCGGTAGCGCGGCCTCTCCCGCTCGCTGGAGGTCGGAGATAAGTACCCGCCGCCCGGCTACTCTCGGGGAAGCGGGGTGGTCCTCGAGCTTGCAGTGAGGGTGGGGACTTGCCCAGGCCAGCAGGGACCTGCGTGGGTGGGGGACTGGCGAAGGCCTTCTGAGCTCCAGTCCCGGCAGCACGTTGGAAACCAGCGCGGCACTGTCACGGGCGTGGGGAGGAGCGGTCTGCGGTGGGCGCCGGGGCAGTGTATCTGTGGTCCGGAAAACCTGCTCCGGCCCTGCTACCAGCGTCTTCACATCTAGAAAAGAAAAGATGGGTGTGGGCCCTGCGTTAGAGCGCGCTGCCTGCGTCTGGCGCTGACCTGGAGACGTTGCATGGCGCCGGGGGAGGGCGCCCTAACCGAGTAGCTGCTTAATACAAAGAGCTCCAGGCTCCTGGCGCTTCACCAGGTCTAAACAGCCTGGCTTTATTTGTGGGGGTGATTGAAAAAAACGAGAGTCACGATTTAGGGTCTTGTGCACACAAATGCGTAATACTGTTCTTTTTTTTTCTTTCTTTGCAGTAGCCTCTAGTTCGTTAGTCAAAACGTGAAAAAAAGACCTGGGAAATAGTAACCCTGCCAAATAATATCAGCTTGTAGCAGACAGAGGTAAACTACAATAGTTTTCCTGTTATCCTCACTTTAAAAAAAAACCCAAAAACACCCAATTTCAATAGGCCCCACAACCTTCTAAAATGGAACTGTGTGTAGAATAGTATGTTCCCATCCACTTTCACTGTGGTCTTTGTTCTTTTCATATTTTGTTAAAACTTAGAAAAACAGAATTCACTTTTAGCAATTATGTGGTATTTATTTTAAATATATCCAAACATTTATATTACAGAGGGTCTTACGAACTTTTTTCCTAGTTTTTTTTTTTTATTCCTCTTCTATGCTTACTGAATTGTCAGGCTGCTAGGGCTTGTAGAACAGGGCTTGAGTTTTCTAGAGACCTTTATACAATAGGCATTTTAAAAGCAGAATTTCATTTACACAGGCACTCCTAGTGGAACTTGATGGAGCTGTTGATTAACTGGTTATACTTCCTTCTTGCACATTGGGAGCTTCCCTATCCTTCCCTACAAATACCGTTTTTTTTTCCTTTCTACCAGCTGGCTTACTAAACCTCCCTGGGAAGTCCTTGCATAACACGGGGCTGTTCTGTTCATTCTGTGCATTTATGATAGGTTATCTGGCCTTAATTCTGCCGCAGCTTTTGTTCAGATATGCTCATTTTCATGACACTGCTTTGTATCTGATATCCTATGTAATATTTGTTTTGCCTTGCCTTGAAATTACAGTTCAAGTTTAGAACCTTTTCTTGATACACTGATGCTACAAAATAACACCTTAAATGTGTACAGTTTGCACCTATGTAATTAAACCTTATGTTTGTATAGTTTAGTAGTTTATGGAATTCTAATATATTACTGTTTCCAACAACACTAATAATACAGGAGTTATTAAATTATTTTTAGGTAGCTAGAAAGGGTAAAAGTTATTGGTGGAATTTTCCTTTAATAAAAAGTAGTCCCGCTGGTCGCAGTGGCTCATGCCTGTAATCCCAGCACTTTGGGAGGTCCAGGCGGGCTTATCATGAGGTCAGGAGTTTGACACCAGCCTGACCAACATGGTGTAACGCCGTCTCTATTATAGAAAATTAGCCGGGTTTCATGGCGTGCACTGGTAAACCTAGCTACTTAGGAGGCTGAGGCAGGAGAATCCCTTGAACCCGGGAGGCGGAGGTTGCAGTGAGCCGAGATGGCATCACTGCATTCCAGCCTGGGCGACAGAGCGAGACTCCGTCTCAATAAAAAAAAAACCTCTGCTGGGCACAGTGGCTCACACCTGTAATCCTAGCACTTTTGGAGGCTCAGGCAGGTGGATCACTTGAGGTCAGGAGTTCCAAGACTAGCCTGGCCAATACTGTAAAATCTCATCTCTACTAAAAATACAAAAATTAGCCGGGCGCGTGCCTGTAATCCCAGTTACTCGGGAGGCTGAGGAAGAAGAATTGTTTGCACCTAGGAGGCAGAGGTTACAGTGAGCCGACATCGCGCCACTGCACTTCAGCCTGGGCAAGAGTGAGAATTCGTCTGGAAAAAAAAATATGACCCCTAAACCATTTCTTTTCTAACAGAAAGCAGCCTGAAAAGTCGAGCAGCAAGCAGAAATATGCAAGCTAGAAGCTTTTATATGTAAATGTCGCCAGCTGTATTTGGAAGCCAGGTACCTTCAGTATGGTCTCCCGCTCCCTTTTCCTTGGCGGCCCCAGGTAGAAGCCACATTTGCATAATGAAATAATTTTTTTTTTTTTGAGCTGTAGTTTTGCTCTTGTTGCCTAGCCTGTAGTGCAATGGCGGGATGTCAGCTCACCGCAGCCTGCACCTCCCAGGTTCAAGCAATTCTCCTGCCTCAGCCTCCTGAGTAGCTGGGATTACATGCTAATTTTGTATTTTTTGTAGACATGGGGTTTCTCCATGTTGGTTGGGCTGGTCTCAAACTTTGGACCTCAGGTGATCTGCCCGCCTCGGCCTCCTAAAGTGCTACGCTTACAGGGCCAGTTTTTCCATGACCTATGTAAATGGCACACCTGGTCAAACCAGTCTCCTGGGCCCTGTGTAAATCTGTCACCCCCTCCCTACCGCCTTTTCAATTTTCTGTACAAAATCGATTGCATTCCACCTCAAACCCTGAGACCCTCTCTTGGGTGACCTGCTTTCTCAGCATGAGGAAGCTTTCTTTATTAAACTTTCCCCTCCTGAGCTCCTAAACCCACTCCTTGTGTGTGTCCCTATCCTGAATTCTTTCTTGGCGTGAGACAACCACAGGGGTATCCCTGAGACAACGGAGCCCTTTCATTATGAGGTAAATACTATAAAAATAATGTGAGCTGGGCGCAGTGGCTCCCGCCTGTAATCCCAGCACTTTGGGAGGCCGAGGCGGGTGGAGCACAAGGTCAAGAGATCGAGACCATCCTGGTCAACATGGTGAAACCCCGTCTCTACTAAAAATACAAAAAATTAGCTGGGCATGGTGGTGCACGCCTGTAATCCTAGCTACTCGGGAGGCTGAGGCAGGAGAATTGCCTGAACCCAGAGGCGGAGGTTGCGGTGAGCTGAGATTGTGCCATTGCACTCCAGCCTGGGTAACAAGAGCGAAACTCCGTCTCAAAAAAAAAAAAAAAAAAAGAATAAGAGAGTGGAGCATATTGACACACTGATTCTTTGAAGACAAATTTGGAGTTCATGATATATAACACTGAGTTCACAGCTACAGGTGGCATGGAGGAGAAGCCATCCTAAGGAGTTTAAACATTAAGCTGAGGGCATCTTCTCCCCTCCTGAAGAATACTTACGTGTTCAACCTAAGGGATGGGGTACAAATATGCCACATTTTGAGTGAAACTCTCAACATCTGCTAAACATGGAGCTTATTTCCATTTGAAATGAACAAAACTATTGATTGAAATCGGCTTGGATGTGATCACTGCCAAGGAAGAGCGTGGCCCTGGGGAGGGAGAGGGAGACAGGAGGAATGATACCCAGCAGGGTGTCTGGGAGCCGAGTGATACTGCACTGTGATGACAGACACCGCTTGTAACTGTGACTCAGCATTGTGTGCTTCCCACAATTGTATCCAGAGGAAGTCAAGGCCAGGCTGATGAAGTTTACAGTCCTACAAAAGAAGACACTGGGGCACCCACGAAGGCATAACAGGCATCTTAAGACTGTGGTCCCACACAGGGCAGTGGATCATGCAATTACCCATCAAGACATTTTTTCTCAGCTGCAGTCCTTGGGCTCAGAGGGAAGCACACATAGGGGGAAACTGTCCAGTACACCTGCACTTATCCCTGCATTCAGTCCACCCCACAATTCAGCCCTGTGTGAGGTGCTACTCAAGAAATACGAGAAATAGGTAAGTATCCGCCCTCTGGTCAGGCATGGCTTATGGATCTCAACATTATTTTTTAAGTAGCCATTGGGAGGACAAGCTAGCTCACACCTGTAATCCCAGCACTTTGAGAGGCAGATGCAGGAAGGTTACTTGAGGCTAGGAGTTTGAGACCAGAGTGGGCAACATAGCAAGACCCTGTCTCAAAAAAAAAAAAAAATTATCTGGGTGTGATGGTGCACACCTGTAGTCCCAGCTACTCAACAGGCTGAGGTGGGAGGAATGCTGGAGCCCGGAGTTTGGGGCTGCAGTGAGCTACGATCATTCTACTGCACTCCAGCATGAGTGACAGAGAGAGATCTGATCTCTTTAATTAAAAAAAAAATAAATTAAATTTTAAAAATGTGTAAATCAATATGAACTCTAGCTGCTGCACAGAGCCTGATGCAAACTTCTCTTTGGGTACATCTCTTCAGATGCTCAAGCTGAACAATTAAAGTTGTTGGTAAGTCTTTTTCGCTTCTCTCTCCCACTGACTCTAGGGTCCAGACTTCACCTTTATGTCCAGCATCCATCCTCCATCCACGTAGCTGTATACCAGCTAAGTGGATACCATGGCTACCATCTTAGCAGCTTCCATCATCTTTTCTCTGACCTACAGCATTTGCCTAGAAGTGATATTCTTGCTGTTTCCACAATTAAATTTCCATCTAGGCGTCAGACAGGTTTTTAAAACCTAAAGCATATCCTATCCCTCCTCTATTTAAAAGTCTACAGTGACTTTCCATTGCACTTAGAAAAAATGTTCCATTCACCGTGCCCTATCTCGGGTACCACTACGTCACCCTGACATAACACTGATGTCATCTTTCTCAGCAGATAACTGACTTACCTATTCACTGTCTGCTCTCTGTGCTGTGACCAACTCCCTGTGAGCAGGGAACGGTTCCGTGTTGGTCACTGCCATAACCTGTTTAGGAGAGTGTCTGGCATTGGTGAAAGGCTCCATAAATACCTGTTAGATGAATGACGAACGCCAGAGCCCCCATCTCTACAACTAAGAGGTTGAATATCTTGATGTCAAAGTTCCCTCCCAGGCTATTCCAGGAGAGACTGCAGTCTGTTTCCCTTCAGAGCCTAAGACAGGAAGACCGAGAGCCCTTACTGAGCGGAGTGTAAGAGTTCTCACCTGTGTCCTACTCCCAACTCAGTGTGAAAACTTAGGTTATTTTCCACCTCTGAAAGAGAGGTTTCTTTTACTTGACAATATCTTAGAGCTTTTCCATCTCTAAAAGTAACATTGTCCTAGGATCCCTCTTTATAGAACTTGATTCACTCATACTTGCTCTTGGTGCTGCTTTACAATGTGGAAATGTCTTGTGGGGGGGCTCTGGGCAGGAATTTCCTCTGATACCAGATAATCACAAACCTCAACTCCAAGGAGTCAGAGAAGTGACACTTCAATGGATTTACAATATAGAAATATGATTAATGTAATCTGAGATACAGTAATCCACTGGTAGTTTCACTAGCAAAAAAGAAACTACAGCTAGGGGAAGATAAGCCAGTCTTTTGAAAGAGTTATTTTAAAGGAATAGTTAGGTAAGTTAATAAATTTTAAAATCTGAGTATGTTTAAAGCATTGTATAAGAATTTATCAATGCAGATGTCACAGATTTGGCATTCTTGAAATTTCCAGATAGAGACTGAGTTTTTTTTATACCCAGCCAGCTGATCTCACAGTTATCTACAAATAAGGAACAACAACTGAGGGAGAATTTCACAGATTCTAAGGCCAAAACCTACTTTCAAGACTGGTAAAGTGATGAAGAATCATTAACAAAAACAGACCTCAGAGTCACAGGCAGGATTCCCCAAGCCACATACAACATCAGGGCATTATGCTAAAAACATGGGTTCTTCAACTGACAGAGGGCAACCTGCTTCTCTGTTTCATCAAAAGCAAGTCACCTGAGGCCCTGCACAGGACAGAGACTGTTGAACTGTGGCTGTGGCTGTGTACACCTGAGAGTAATAAAGTTTCCGTTCTCTTAAGACATTATTAATTTTTTCAAAATCTCATGGTTCTGAATTCCATTTTTCTCTCTTTCTCTTTCCTTCTTCTTCTTTTTTTTTTTTTGAGATAGGGTCTTGCTCCATTGCCCAGGCTAGAGGTGCAATCACCATACACTGCAGCCTCAGCCTCCCAGGCTCAAGGGATCCTCCTACCTCAGCCTCCCAAGTAGCTGGGACTGCAGATGTGGGCTACCACCCTCAGCTAATTTATGTTCATCCTTAGCCTAGTTCTCTGTAAAGAAAACCATTGAAAGTTCCCTTGCCTTAGTGGAGAAGGTTTAAAAGTTCATGCAGAAGGAAAAAGACAGCTTGCAGGAAGACAATGAGATAATTCTCAAGAGTATGTGTGTGTTTTAAAGAAGCGTAGTGTGCAAACAGACCCGAACTATGCAGTAGAATGGAAACTAGGACAGAGGTAATAATGATAATAATACAGTAACAGCCAGGGTTGATGTGGAGTGCTGCTGCGTGCCAGATGCCACCCTAAATGCTTTCCTGCTTATCTTAATCATTAGCAACTCCTATAAGTACTACTCCATGGTTTATTTGGGAAACAGACTCACTGGGAAGCTGAAGGACTGACCCACACTTATACACACTACCAAGTGGTGTAATTAAGGTTTAAACCTACATCTGCCTCTATTATTCTGCCCAATGATTCAAGTGAGACTTTCCTGCCAAGGAGAAGAACAGTCACAGAATAGGTTTTTTGTTTTGTTTTGTTTTTTTGTTTTTTGCACCAAATATCATCAACTGTTCTTTCTGCTGGGGTCAAAGGAGTTAGCCCTGCAGAGACAGCAATGTAGAGGGACTTTACCCCACATGAGACAGTAAAAATAATACTGGAATGACATAGGATCTGGAGGTAAAAACACCAACAAGCCAACCAAGCAACGAATCACCCTTCCACTTTACAACCTGGTACCAGCTAAGAATAGACAACGGTCAAATCATTGGAAGGAGGAGATAATCCCTCGCATCTAAAATAGTAAGTATGGCACCATTTCACAGGGGCTGCTAAATGGATACAGGACAAAGAACCGCCTATTAGCAAATAAGACAGAGACCCTGGAAGAAGCGGTGAGAAAAAACAGTCAGGAGCTGGAAAACGGCAAATACATTCAGTTGTCAAAAGTGAGTGAGAATTCTGTGTTTATCTTGGTTTAGCTTCCAAAGTGTTTTCTACAGCTGCTGTGCCATTTTGCACTCCAACCAGCAAAGCCTGAGAGTTTCTGTTTCTCCACGCCCTAGACAACATCTGTTACCTTCTGTTATTAATATCAGCTGCCCTCCTAGTGGGTGTGACATGATGTCTCCTTGTGGCTTTGATTTGCAATGTGCACGCGCGCTCGCTCTCTCTCAGATAGTGTCTTTCTTGTTGCCCAGGCTAGAGGGGAGTGGTGCAATTACCACTCACTGCAGCCTCAGCCTCTGAGGCTCAAATGATCCTCCCATCTGAGCCTCCTAAGTAGCTGGGACCACAGATGTGTCCCATCACGCTCAGCTCATTTGTTTTTATTTTTTGTAGAGATGAGTTCTCCCTGTGTTGCCCAGGCAGGTATAAAACTCTGGTGTTCAAGAGTTTTGGCCTCCCAAAGTGGTGGGATTTCAGGTATGAGCCACCATGCCTGGCCCGATTTGCATTTCTCTAATGACTAATGGTGTTGAGCATCTTTCTATGTGCTTATCTCAGGTGATGACTGCATGGCACTACTGTGCATCTACTGAATGTCCTTGAACTGCACACTTTAAAATTCACATTTCATATTATGTGAATGTTACCTGTATAAAAAAAGTTTGAAAGTATAAATATAAACCAAGAATTAACCTGCAAGTCACTGTAGTGTTCCTAGCATATCCTTTTTACAAAAGAAAGAAAGAAAATAAATAAATACTGCTCTTTAGGCCAGTTCTTCCATTCAGCTAATTACTACAGATAATGATTTAAATATATTTTTTTTCTATACATAAAGAAAATCACTCCTTCTGGATATATAAATGGTTTCCTGAATTTCAGCTATCAGTGAGTGCTATGCAGTGGTCTTCAGTTGGAACCACAGTATCTTCTCTTATCTGCTACAAAACATATTGCAGCACTGTGCACAACAGCAAAGACTTGGAACCAACCCAAATGCCCATCAATGGTAGACTCCATAAAGAAAATGTGGCACATAAACACCATGTAATACTATGCAGCCATAAAAAAGGATGGGTTCACCTCCTTTGCAGGGACATGGGTGAAGCTGGAAACCATCAATGTCAGCTAACTAACACAAGAACAGAAAAGCAAAGATCCCAAGTTCTCACTCATAAGTGGGAGCTAAACAATGAGAACACATGGACACAGGGAGGGGAACATCTCACAGTGGGGCCTGTCGTGGGGTGGGGGTCTAGGGAAGGGATCGCATTAGGAGAAATACCCAATGTAGATGATGGGTAGACGGGTGCAGCAAACCACCATAGCACATGTATAGCTATGGAAGAAACCTGTATGTTCTGCATATATATCCCAGAACTTAAAGTATAATAAAATAAAAGAAAAAAAACCCTTAAGGAGTGGCCTTAGGTACTCAATTAATATTTGCGAGAGGTTTATAATGATGAAAATGCAAAAAACTCCAGACATTACACTCCAGACAAATAAACTGCATTTCAGGACAAGAGTCCACGAGCAGTACAGGCATTTCAGCGTGGCCTCTGAAATCAAACTGCCTGGGTTCAAATTCCACTGAATGTTAGCTCTGGAACTTGATCATGTCACTAAACATCTGTAAGCTTACAGCCCCTCAGCTGTGTAATGGAGATAAGCATTGGTGCCCGTCTGTACTGTCGTTAGTGTTAAATAATACAGGCAGGGCTCAATTTATGTTAGCTATCCTGTAAGAATACCTACCCAATTCATCCAAAATTGTAAGCTGTTTTATTTCTCCTCTCGATGCAATTCTAGTGCAGAGACATCCACATGCAAATACATTTCTGTTGCTTAACACCCTCTAAAATCTTGCTGTTCATGGTATGGACCAAGAACCAGCGGCAGGAACATCACCGGGAAGCTTGTTAGAAGTGCCTGAACTCAGGCTCCACCCTAGACCTACTAAACAGAATAGCATTGTAGGAAGATTCCCGGAATGATCCCTGTGCCCACTGAAAGCGTGAGAAGCCCTGGTATGGAGAATGGGAAGGAAAGTTCATGAGAGCGTGTTTCCTAAACCAGAGCTGAAAGGAGCTGTAGCTGTTCTTCCTATAGTACACACGACTGTACATTTGGTTTCTTCCCCCCAGAAAAGAAAACAGACAGGGAGGAATCCCCTTAGATTAGTAGGGTATTAGAAGAAACAAAAATTATCTTGTATACACATAATTTAGGTATGTCATACGCTCTTCTCCAAATTATTCCAACATTCTGAAAATGTTATTGTTAATTAACTCCCATGAGCAAAATAAGCCACAAGAATGCATCAGTGAACTTGGCCATGACAGATCAATGTCACCGACTTCCTGCGTTGTTCGTCTCTCTTTAATCTTTTAGAACCCCTCCCACTTGGGAGCCATCTTTACTTGTTGGGTCTAAGAGACTACTATAAAAATCTGAAGATACCATAGCAATCCAACAGCCCTCACAAGCCATACTAGCTGAAGAAACACGGCTGTTGGCTGCCAACTATAATTAGACTTATCACACTTCAAGAACAGAAGGAAAATTAGAAAAAAAAAAAAAACCCTCCTGGGCCCCCCATCGTCCTTTTGTGACAGAGCTAATTTAAAATGCAGTACATCATCAAAGCCACATTACTCTGATGATGTGGAATTTATGAGGGATGTCCCACATCATATTATGCATTAACTTGAAGTCAACAGGGGAGGACAATAGGGGACATAAATTAGCATGTGCAAAACATTTGGAGTCAATTGAATCTACTCAACTGCATGCTGGTAGAAACAGAAATTGCAAAGCGATATCTATTTTTTTCCTTCCTACAAGATTTGCTGGAGACAGTGCAAGTTTTGAAAGACTCTTGAGGATACTACAGATTTATCTGAAGTCCAAAGAAGGAAGTACTTTTATGATTCAAGATTTTTGGGTTGCATTTATACAAAAGGTAGATTGTAGTCTTGTGATGATTGTGGTCCTGTAATAATTTGTGTAAATCATCTGTGTATCAATATTTACTAAGCATTTGGTGATTAATATTCTGGTATCACCTCTGCTATGAATAGGATACCCATTCCCACTGGCAAGAAAAGTATGAATCACGCATATCTATTTTGTGGTTAGCCTAGAGATAAATATATATGCAGTCTTTGGTTAGAAACCAAAGAGGCATCTCGGTGGGTGAAAGTTTAATGTAACTGTCATCTCTAGAGGGAGACTACAGGAAAAGGGAAGACACGGAAAAATAAGTAACAAACTTAAATATCTATATTGCCACCACTGAGGAAAAGAGAATGGAGGGGGAGAAGCTGAGCTGTGTAACATAAAAATAGGCAGTGAGTAATTAAATACATGTACTCTGGTTGCTGTAGCCCCAGAGAAAGATGAAAGCGTCTTTCTGGAAGGGTTTTGCTTAAAGGACTGTGGCTTAAATCCTCAAAAATGTCCATGTGTCTCGATCCTGGTCTTCAAAGGAAGCCTAGAGCAATGTTTGATGGATTGGATCATTCACAACATCATTCAATCATTCATTGAATCATTTACGCATTTGTGACAGCCATTTACATGTGCTATAGATGCACTGATGAATAAACCTGACGTGTGAACAACCATCACGGGGCTTATAGGGAATGGGAGTGAAAACACAGAGATGATGGTTTTAGGAGGTTGAGTGGTATGAAAAGAAACATGGATCACAGTTTTTGAAATTGTACGCATAAGGTTCTCACGTGGTTTAGGACGGTAGGGCTTGGGAGACCTCCAGGGAATCTCCATCCATGAAAATTATTGCACACTGACCTCATACCCACAGGAGCTTCGAAGTTGATCTCTGCTGGGTTAGCTTTCTCCAGGGTGATCCCTCAATGTCTCCCTCAGACTTAACTGGAGACAGAGATTTGGCTGGAAGGAAGGTGACCAACTATCCCAGTTGGTTTGGAATGGAGGATTGTTCAGAACCCAAGACTTCGAGTGCTCACACAGAAAAAGTCCTGGACAAACCGGGACACGTTTTCCACTCTAACTGGAATCGTTCACTCCTGGTTTCTTCCCGTGGAATCTCCTTTCGACCATGGTCCTCACTTGATTTTTGCTGCAGGAGGTGGAATCCAATGGTGTAGCGGACCTGCACCATGAATGATTGTTCTTCCTTCAAACACCCTTTGTATTTGCAGATGACAGCTACCTCCCACTACAGAAACCAAAGAAGTTTTCTAATAGTTGAATGCAAGTATATGACCAGGCTTGCCCATTAGGATATGCCTCCCTGGGCCTTTTATTTTCATTCATGTATAACTACCTGAACCGCACAGATATTAAGTATAGAGTTGTATGGTGTTTTGCCAGCACACACACACACGAACCAGTACCCCAGTCAAGTTGCAGAGAAATGCCATCTCCCTAGAAAATTCCCTTCTCCCTCTTTGCATTCTCTGCTCGTCCCCCAGCAAAGAATGCAAAAGAAGCAAGTACTTTTATAATCCCAGATTTTGGGGTTGCATTTATACAAAAGGTAGACTGTAGTCTTGTGATGACTGTGATCTTGTGATGATTTGTGTAAATCATCTGGGTAACAGTATTTACTAAGCATTTGGTGATTAACACTCCTGTATTACCCCTGCTATGAAGAGGATGTCCATTCCCAATGGCACGAAAAGCATGAATCATGCATCTCTGTTTTGCGGATAGCCTGGAGATAAATATATACGTAGTCTTTGGGTAGAAACTGAATAGGCATCTTAGTGGGTGAAAGGCAATCACAAACCAGATTTCCATCCCCATAGGCCAACCGCTCCTGTTCATCCACTTCATAAAACTGGAACCGCAAAGCATGGACTCTTCTGTGGGTAAATTCTCTTGCTGAGTATAATGAGGTGTGTGTGTGTGTGTGTGTGTGTGTGTGTGTGTGTGTGTGTGTATACACACTATGCATACACACTATGTATACACATATGTATATGTATACACATGTTTACATATACTGTGTATATGTATGCATGTGTATATACGTATACACATGTATACACACTATGTATATGTGTACACATATGTATATGTATGCACGTGTATACACACTATGTATACACACACACTGATGTGCTTGTCAGCAATTCATTTCTTTTTATTGCTGGATAGCATTCCACTGAGTGACTCCACAACTTACTATACATTCACCTGTTCATGGATGTTTGGGTAATTTCCCTTTTTTCTTCCTTTGCCTTTACAAATAAACACACGATGAGCATCCGTGAAGAAGTCTTTGTGTGTAGATATGTTTTCATTTCTCTTGATAAAATATTTAAGTCCAGAGCCACATCTCTGCGTATGTGTGTAGACGTATATGTGTGTGTGTGTGTGTGTGTGTAGCTAGTTAGTATATTTTCTCCGTGTGGCTTGACTTTTCAATCTCTTAAGGTCTTTTTATGGAACAAAGTTTTTTATTTTGAGGAAATAAAGTCAAACTTCTCTTTCATGCTTAGCACTTATTGTATTTCATCTGGGAAAATGTTGACCATGCTCAGTTTTCAAAGATAGATGTGTATGTTTTCTTCCAGGGACTTTCAAGTGCCTGCTTTTGTAGTCAGGTCTGCAACCTATCTTCAGTTAATTTTTGTCTATGATGGAAAATACGCATCTGAGTTAAATTTTTCCATCCCAGCATCCAGTTGGTCCGGGATTATTTGTTGAAAAGACTCACTTTTCCTCCTCCAAATGTACTGTTAGGTGAAAGCACAGGCTAGATCCAGCACCGTCACTGGAGGCTGTGTCAAGGGTAGAATCTGGAACCATGACTCTGTGTTCACGAGTATGGATGCTGGTGGTGTCACGTGGCAGTGATCACAGTGCTGGCAACGGCATCCACAGCAGGCAGTTTCTATGCAGGAATCCTAATGGTAACTTCAGCCCCTGGATCTATTTTCTGAGCCAGGTTCTCAAGTTTTCCTGATGATTCTGCATTCTCCCCAAAAGCATTCAAATCAAATTATCATTTGCATAGGTTACCTAGAAAAGTTCTCTGCTGCAGACAATCAAGAATCCTGCACCGGTACAGTCGATCTGCCCACACACTTAGTATCAGTGTCTCATCCAGTTCCATGGTTTGGCTTTACTGCTCCTGTATTGGTGTTGACAGTTCTCAATGCCTGCCATCTAGCACTCGGCCAACCTAGGATGCTCCTGGCTATGCCAAGTATGCTTTACAACAGAGCATGGGATGCATCAGAAATGGGATGAATCTTCTTGCGACTCATTTCCACGTAGCCAGCACAATTTCTAGTAACCACAATGGTTCCTCAGGGACACTGGGAGACTGTCCTTTATACAGGCAGAAAGTGAGAGGAAGGGGACCAGTGGTGTTGGTGACACAAGCAGTCAGGGGCCAGAGAAAGGTCTTCGATTTACATGGAAACTCTGAGAACTTCACCTTCTCACATTCCACAATGTGTACATGCTAGGAGCAGAGACAGGCAACATGGGAGTGGGGAGGGTAACTGCACTAAAAAGAAAAAATTATTTAAGCTCAGACAAGTGGGAATGGAGTCCAATGCAACTGTCCAGGAGAGGAATCGGAGTGGAAAAGTGTACACTC
The DNA here is from genome assembly GCA_963573925.1 of Callimico goeldii. Classification (NCBI taxonomy): domain Eukaryota; kingdom Metazoa; phylum Chordata; class Mammalia; order Primates; family Cebidae; genus Callimico; species Callimico goeldii. The sequence continues at coordinate 18,126 of CAUYOR010086988.1, forward strand.
CAGAGTGTACATGTGCAGGGAGAAATCTGCAGAGGAAACGGTGACCAGGAAGTAGAGCAAACTGCACACCTGCTCTGCGGCAACGAGCTCCATAAAGGGACAGGAGCATGAGGGAGAGGAACGTTTAGAGGGTACAGAGAAAGCAGCCCCAACACAACAACGGTGAATACACACTGCCCTACAGCAGAAGGTAACTGTAGGGTCCTCCACACATTCAAGAAACAGGGGCACAGTGATGCTTTCTCAGGGCCACCCGGGAGTGCAGACGAGGGCAGCTCTGAAACCCTCCATGCAAGACATCAACCTTCTCCATGGAAACAGACTGAAGATCACTCCTTGTCTGATTGGTAACTGCTTCCTTTTCCTCAGAGCACCCAAGAGAAGTTACAGTTCTCCCATTTTATGCTGCCTTTGGAAGACCATACATTGAGTAGGTTCCCTTCCCACTCCGGAAGATGAAGAGTTTCCGAAAGGCAGTTTCTTTCACATCCTAGCTCTCCCTGCCAGGGTGGATTCAAGAAGGGAGGTATTGCCTAAGTCTGGAAATTGTGATGTGTTCTTCAGGGATCCAGAAATGGAGCACAATGAAACATGGACAGAAGACTTAGCTGGAATTCATTTCTTCCCACGGAGGAGACCTCACAGTGGCTTAGTACCTGCCGGGCTACCAACAGTGCTTTTCCAGACACCTCTAAATTTCGTAAGCTTGTTGACTCCTGCTAATAAGTATTCTTTTTGCTTAATTTAGGGGGGGAATTGGTTTCTATTGCTTGCAACCAGTGAGCCCTAATTGGTCCACAATGTTGAGACTGTGGCTGTAATTAACTGCAATGTTTAATTTCACTCCTTTGCAAATTGGGTTGATATTCATACACGAAGGATAATTACTTTGTTCTCATGTAGTTCCTTTTGATGTTATAAATCTCCAACAAGAAGCCCTGTTTGGGTCCATGAGAAACTAGATCTCCACCTCCTAGAAAGGCAGGACAAAGGCCATGCAGGGAGCTGTGATCACACCTCTGCATTCAGGCCTGCGTGTCAAACAATAACCTTTCCCAAAACAAAACAAAGCAAAGCAACCCCGAAGCCCTGTACTTTCATTTTGCACTGAAGCCTACAAATTATGTAGCTGATGCTGATGCCGGATGCTAGGTGTAGAATCCAGAGCTGAGCAAAAGCCAGTCATGGTCCTGGCCCTAGCATAGGAGCCAGTTTGTATGTCCACATACGAACTAAGAATGGGTCATTCATAACCCTAATATATGGAAAATTAAGGACACTTTTATTGAAATCCTAGTGAGCTATTTTGAAACAACAGTTATTTGCTGAAAGTCAATTAAAATTAAAATTTTTAAATTGTTTTAAATTCAAATTGAGAACTAAAAAAACAAAAATTAAAAACTATGAAAAATAAAAATTAAACATTTTAATTTTAGTAATTTTAATTATTTATGTATTTATTTATTTTGAGACAGAGGCTTGCTCTGCCACCCAGGCTGGAGTGCGGTGGTACAATCTCAGCTCACTGCAATCTCGGCTCACTGCAACCTCCGTCTCTGGAATTCAGCCAGTTGCCCTGCCTCAGCCTCCCGAGTAGCTGGGATTACAGGTGCATGCCACCACACCCTATTTATTTTTGTATTTTTAGTAGAGTTGGGGTTTCACCATGCCGATCAGGCTGGTCTCAAACTCCTGACCTCATGATCCACCAACCTTGGCCTCCCAAGGCGCTGGGATTACAGGTGCGAGCCACCACACCCGGCCACAAAACTTTTAATTGTATTAAAATTAAAAACTATAAAATTGTATTAAAGTTTAAAACTGTGAAAAGTAAAAATTTTCACCATGTTCCCATGTTCATAAAAGCCTGTCCTAAAGGTAATTCTAACCAGGACAGCTGTAGGTCTTAAGACAAATCTAGCAATGAGTAAGATGTTTTAAGAAAACTGATCTGATGTCTGAGAGCCCTAGTACTTGCTCCTGAGCTCACTCAAAAAGCCATATGTCCATGCCAAGTGAAGCACTTGCAAATACCAGAGGCTTCTGCCACAAGAGGAGGTTGAAATGTCATTCCCCAGTTAGAAGTCTCCTGACACAGTAAACCTGATAGGTGTCTCAGAGATGTCCCAGAGCACCAGAGGAAAATAGAATTTGGGAAAAACCGGGGACACAGTGGGAATAAAGGAAGCAGTCGAACAACCTGCCTCGTACTCCTGGGCATGGTATGAGTGAGATTCCCGCTGCTCATGCAGTTCCAGCAGAAACAGCTGAGCTCCAGCCAGTTTACCAGTACATTCCAAAAAGCTCACCTGCAGGGTGGGGGGACAATGGCCTGTGAGATGCACGGTTGGAACAGACACCAGGAAGGGAGGTGACTAGGGTTTTGCTGGGGCTGGAGCTGCCTCATCAAGAAACAAGAGTGATGGTTTGGCTATGACCATACCCAGATCTCATCTTGAACTGTAGCTCCCACAATTCCCACGTGTTGTAGGAGGGATCCAGTGGAAGGTCAGTGAATCACGGGGGTGGGTCTTTCCCGTGCTGTTTTAGTGATAGACAGTAAATCGCATAAGATCTGATGATTTATAAAAGGGAGTTTCCCAGCACGAGTTATCTCTTCGCCCGCCACCATCCATGTAAAACATAACGTGCTCATCCTTCCACCAGGATTAAGAGGCCTCCTCAGACATGTGGAACTGTGAATCCATTAAACCTCTTTTTCTCTGTAAATTTCCCAGTCTCAGGTATGTCTTTATCAGCAGCCTGAAAACAGGCTAATACAGGAACAAAGAAGCCCCTGTGTGTTTGAGGTATCTGTGACACTTACGCATCATGAGAAAGAAAAAAACTTGAATATTTTCAACAAAGAAAGCAGACAAGTAGCAGCAACGTGGCTACAGCCTAGTGTCTCGCCACCTTCCAGATGAGCTTTTGGAATACGCCAGCAAACCGGCTGGAGCTCAGCTGTTTCTGCTGGAGCCACGTGAGTGACAGTAAACTCACTCATGCTTACCATGCAAACAACAGGAATGCGACCACACTGTGACTCTTTGCCTTTTCTTTCCTGCCTCCAAACTTGAGCAGATCTAGAGGGCCAGAAGATGAAAGGAAAGAATGCCTCAAAGTCATACAAAGTCCTCCCTCTTCATTCCAAGATAAAAGAAGGAGAGGAATGAAAACACCATACACCCTCTCCTTTTTGGAAGCTACGCGACTGGCAAGGGGAGAAAAGAAACTTTAAACACGTTGTAAAATAGCTACTTTGAAAAAGAAAATGATGGGGGCATAAATGCCCACTGAGACTGAACACTAATAACCAAAAGGGATCAGAAAGTTGAAAAATCTGTCTGAGATATTATTAGGGGAAGGGGAAGAACAGGCAACTCTGTGAATCTGGGAACAGGGAGTGGAGAAAAAGTCATGTCATGTTTATATCTCACTGAGCTGAGACTGTTCAGTAAACTAGTGTTTAATAAGAATGTTAAAGAAATATCAACAAGACATCAGTTCAGATTCCCGAGTGTTAACACAACTGGGTGCTTTGTAGAACTTTACACACTTTCTTCCATACATGTTGTGGAGTCCATGAAGTTATTTAGCAATAAATCCTTAACGGCTCTTGTTTCAGTATACGTGCATCTTACTTCACGCCACAGCTGCGCTACCAGTGAGAACAGCTGGCTCAGTGTTACGTTTAAGATAAATTATTATTATTTTTGAGCTGGAGTCTTGCTCTGTCACCCAGGCTGGAGTGCGGTGGTAAAACGCAGGCTCACTATACCTTCTGCCTGCTGGATTTGAGCGATAATCCTGCCTTAGTCTCTCAAGTAGCTGGGATTACAGGTGTGTGCCTCCATACCCGACTATTTTTTTTTTTTTTTTTTTTTTTGTATTTTTAGTAGAGATGGAGTTTCACCGAGTTGGCCAGGCTGGTCTCAAACTCCTGAACTAGATCTGCGTGCCTTGGCTTCCCAAAGTGCTGGGACTACAGGCGTGAGCCACCACGCCTGGCCAGGATAAATTATTTTTTATGCATAGTAGAGCTTACAATCAATGCAATATGCTTTTATTTGAAAAACAATACACAATGAAAACAACCCTCTTTAATAGGGTACTTCTTAGAAAATGTCAGGTTACATAGATTGGGTAACAGATGAAGGCACAAATTCACCACATTTTAAAGTATAACAAGGTGGCAGCTAGAATTTGGGGGTGGTTTGCCACAAGCTGGTTTTTTTTTTCTCTTAACCAATTAACTAGATATTGAGTAAAATTAATTGGGTATTGAGTAAAGGTGTTTCTCTTGCAAACCTGCCAAGTTGGATGGTTCTTCATGTGGAGAAATGGAAAGGAAGGTGATAATGTTCAAACATTGATAATCTTACAGGTTCATTCAATAAATAGTCTTCGAGCCCCTACACCAATTTCTTCCACCTGGAGACATTTTTGTTTGGCACGGCGTAGCCTGGGATGGGAGGTGGGGTGTGGCATGCTCTGTCACCTAGCGGGCTGATGGCAAGGTGAGGTAAACATTCTACAGTGCACAGGATAACTCCCCTGGACCAAGCTGTAGTGGTGTGGTTGAGAAACTGCCCTACTCAATGCCTAGCGCAAGTGATATCAAGATGAGACCCTGCCCACGGGGGGCTCACAATGAAGATATATTTTAGAAATCTTATCTATCCTGTTAAACAGACACAGAAGCATACCGGCTATTTCCACCAGTTCCAAATATAGGATGTGTGAAGGACACTTCCTTTGCCCAGCTGTTCACCATTTGCTCCTGTTGCCTTTGGAGATGATGCTTTAGGGTGCATGCAAAAAGAGGAGAAAGTCAAGGTCATGTTTTATTGGCTCTGTGATGACTATGCACTGATGGTGGATTTATCCAAATATTTATAATGCACTGGAGACTGTTCAAACAGTTAGGCAGCTTGTCAATTCTCTAATGACTGAGGCATCCTAAGTTTGGAAAGTGGAAGTCTAGTTGTCTCTGAGAGCTGAAGGGCAAGCACACACATGTTGGTACTCCCATGGGATTGGTACCAAATATTTATTGAGCAACTACTATGAGCAGGACAATTTATGGGGGCAGGGTAAAGGTGATAAAGATAACAGAATCAAGGTTTAGGTAAAAGAAAGGGAAGGATTCCAGTTGGGTGAACTAGGAAAGGGTTTCTGAAGGCAACAAGATTCTGTTGATCTTTGAGGATGGAAAGGATGTCACGTGGAGTGGAAGGAAATTCAATGCAGAGAAATCCATGTAAACAAAAGCACAGGATAAGGAGAGCATGAAACGTGAAGCAGAAATGACAGTTCAGCTAAGGCGTAGGAACGAGGACAACAAAGGGAGAAGAAGGTGGATCAAGTGTGGAATCTTGACAGAGTGGTGTGGCCACTTCTCTGAACTGTGCATAAAGAAACCTGTATCCTTATGAGAGCCTCTGCTGCTTGCAAGGCTCTGGGCTCAGGGTCACTGACTCCCGACTCTGACTTGGGAGGAGAAAGCATGGGCTCTCCAGTCTCTAATATGTGGCTTTCAACACAATGAAGACCAGTTCCTGAGAGAAGGTGGCGGGGGGGGGGGGGGGGGGAGGCACAAAAAAAATGCGCGGGCCTGTCCTTTGTGTTTGGTGGGGCCTAAAAAAAAAAAAAAAAATGTTTTTCAAGTGGCGAAATCAGGCCGGGTCAAGCAAGAAACAAA